>BQNB010187344.1:0-12048 GCA_026074375.1 Tanacetum coccineum
ATTTATCCCATATAATTTACCAAATTTTATTTAATTATTGCATGATTTGGTACTTAATTGCTTTAAAGTTTATAAATGCAGTAATTCAGGAGTAACTTGTAAAGACGAAGCAAAAAGGCGCAAACCTGGAACTAAAACAAAGATATTTGAAGAATTCTAAAAAATGCTACTATACGCCGTATCCAACAAGAATTCTTCATGTTGTGTTTTATTTGCCCAGACCAATAGGATCACAAATGACACCTTGTCTTTACCATTTGATTATGAGCTTAGTTGGACCGGCAGGTGACCCAATATTTGTTCAACCAGTATTGTTCTTGATTAATTGGTAATGTATTTTGGTGGTGGACTATTGGGGTATAAAACAACATTAAATAATAAGTGGGTAAAGTCCTAATGGGCTAGGGTATTAACAGGATCACCACTGCCTTAATTCCCTATGATAGATTATAATTGAACTATATGACGCTTTATGCGGATGCGTTAATTGTGACAGGATTGTTAGTATCTAGGTCTTAGGATGAAGTATCGCCTAAGGCTTAAGAATGATATGCCGCCTAGAAATAAACAGCCATTGCACTAATTAAACTAATCAACATATAATTGGATTGAACATGGTTAATACGGTTTTCTTATATTTGGCTTGTACCGCTCTTTTATCTTTTGTTATTTGTCTTTTGTGTTTATTATGCTTAGAATTGGTATTTGTCACCATAAACATGTGCTAGTCTCTCAGGCTGAAACCCCCTATTTACCTCTAGTAAATATGTATAACATAGGTTTAACAAGTAATTAGACTAATCTAGATAGATTAAAATACTGGTAGAATATTAGGTTACTCTCACTCTTTGTGTTCGACACCCTACTTACCGCGAAGCTACATCTTGACCGGGTACACTGCCCGTTAAAGTGTTGTCTTTAGGTTTGTCGGCTAAATATAAATGTAAAACTTGATAATCACTAATTATACACCACACGACGACATATCAGGTTTTTGGCACCGTTGCCAGGGAGTGATTAGTTAATCTTTATTCTTATTAGTGTTTTCTAACCTTTAACTTGTTTAGTGTAAAATTAATTTAATTCTGATCGCTAATTGTTTAGTTTAATTGTGTGTTTATTTATCGCATTTAATTGTGTGTTTAAATAGTATTCTTCAATCTGTAAAATGAATCTCTGAAGGATGAGATCTCTGACCTAAAAAAGGTCATTGAAAAATAGACCTGTAGCAAAGTCACCCTTGACCAACTGCTTTCTGAGCAAGTGCCTGGTAACATTGTCAAGGCTTTAGGAGGAAGAGGGATAAGAAAAGAAAAAAGTTCCACAAAGGAAGTTATCTTCTCTAAGGCAGATGAATCCTCATCTGAGCTAATCCCAGAGATCACATCTGACTCGGAGTCTGAATGTGAAGGTCAGGAACCTCTTTCACCTATTCTCAAGCTGATAAGAGCTAAACCAGCCTGCACCCTAAATAGTCTTTTATCTCTAGCTGACCTCACTCTTAACATGACTGACCTAACTCTTGATACTTCTGTTACTAAAAAGACCAAGCCAACATCTGATAAAGTGTCACCTGCATATGTCATTAAGAAAAAGACTGAAAGCAAATCACCAGTTGTCCTTGACAAGAAAGCTGACTCATCCACTAAGCAACTTCTTCTTACTCTAATGGAAGAGGTAAAGGGTCTCAAAATGAAAATTAAAACCCCTTCAAACACCTCTCCATCAAACTCTCAGGCAAGTAGTTCAAAATCTACTATAGAAAGGACCTGGTTTGGACCATGTAAACACTGTGGGTTAAGAAATCATCTCTCTGATAAATGTTCTACATGTGGATCCTCTAACCATCTGACTAAGGAATACATTGGTCATACTACTTTTAACAAAACCATTTCCAAGATTAATGCTCAGTCATCTGCAAATCCCTTAGTTAAGAAAGATCATCTGATTCCAAAGCCTTTTAAAGACTGTAAATACCGTGGATTCAATAGACATCATTCTAATAACTATGAATACTACCCTGGATGTGAAGTATGTGGAAGTATTGCTCATGAACTAGTTGACTGTCCTAAGAAGCTCCTCAATAATAGGAAACCAAGGATCGGTAACAAGCGATCTTGTGTAAGCTTTTGAGAGGTATCTTGACCTATCTAAGTGAAGTGAGATTTAAGGTACTCGTTGAGTAGGATCGATTTGGAAAAAGTTTAAAGCGAATAATGATAAGGGTTACATAAAGAGATGGTCTTCCTAGATAGGTAGAGCCTGAAGTGTTTGACCAAGTAAGGTTTACTTGGGGATTTTAAGTGAGCGTTGGCAGTAGAACGTTAAACGTTCTTGAGAAAGTTGAGTGTGAGACGTGTTATGTAGGACACATACCCTGTAGGGTAGTCCCGTTGGTTGAATAACCAAAAAGTTTAGCGATGTCAATTATGATAGAATAGTCGTCATGTCAAGGACTGGATCTTATTCAGACACTCGACTGAGACTGTGTGACTTAAGTTTGAAGAAATTGTGAAACTAAGGGATAGTAGGAAAGACTATCGTGATTTTGTGAACGGATGTAGACTAACTATGAGAAATTGTAGGATTTGAACCGCGGAAAAACTTAGTGTTTAGAGGAATCGGAAGAAACCTTGCTTGAAAAGACTAAACCCTAGTGATTTGATGTGATTCGTCGAGGAATGGAATTTCCCGTCGATGTTGTGATTCGATTATATGAGTTGAATTTCGGGGCGAAATTCCTTTAAGGGGGTTAGACTGTGATAACAGGTAATTTGCCCAGGGTTAAGTATTATAAAATATCATAATTTTGTATTTTGAAGTCTTTTGATCTTGTTAGTTTTCCTGATGAAAGCTGAAAAGTTGACTTCAGTTGACTATTTTTGCGTAAAACGGTTACGGTTTAACCGAGAGTTTGATGGAGCTTTGAATTTAGGGAGAGAATCACTTTTGATTCGTCTTTCCATTTCTGAGTATTTGGTTGGTATTTTAAGTAATTCCGGGAAGCTTTCTTGTGATTTTCTGAAAATCATCACGCAGCGCGTACCGGCACGACAATTGTTTGGAAATAAGTTTAAGTGATTCGGAAGTGTGTAATGAGCTTATTTATTTAAATAAATTCGCGATTTTGGAAAAAGTTGGTTTAAAACGTAAATCGTTGGTGTGTGATTTGGAAGTTTTCAGAAAAATGGTCATTTTCATGAAATTCGGTAAAAGACCTTTACGGTCGTTAAAGTGTAAATATTGAGCAAGTTTGTTTTGACAAAACGTATTTTGGGGATTTAAAATGTTTTCATAATTGTGAGGATGGTTCGGTTAAGTTTTTAACAAAAATTCATGTTTTCGGTCCTGACCCGGCCGACAGCGTCTCAATAAATTTTTTGTAGTAGATTAAAGTGATATGTGTCGAATAAATAACCTAGATTTATGGAAAAGTGATTTTAAACGCAATAAAAATATTAACTAAACTTTGGTAACATTTTAAATCATCAAACTTTGAGCTTTTAAGTGATCCCGGCATAAAAAGAAGAACCCGAGACCCTCCTAGGATCCCAATCGGTTGATGTTAGCCTCAATTTATTGAGTCGAACAAGGAAGTTCGGTCACTCTACGATGGAGCTTCGGTCTTTAATTAGTTAATGTTGTAATAGGATAATATCGGGAATCAGGCTCGATAGTTAATCTAATATTGTATATGTTTCGGGTTTAATCCCAAGCAAAACCCGAGCCCGGGTCCTAGTTAAATATCCCGCGCGTCATTTAACGCGACGGGGTATATAAACTCTTTTCTATTTAGAAAAGAGTAAGTTGTTCATTTCTAATATTATTTCCTTTTCTATTTTCTCTCATCTCTCTCTCTCTTCTTTCTCTCTCTAAAAACAACTCACCTCCTTTCTCTTTTCTAGATCAAATTCGTGTATGATATATATGTTATGAAGTGATTACGGGATCCTACAATTGGTATCAGAGCTTCAAGGGTGGATTTGTGTTTGATTCTTGTGGTTGATTAGCAAATTTCGTGGCTTATTTTGGTTCTAAAAGCCCACGGCTCAAAAAGCTTATTTGGGCTTAATTTGTTGGTTAATCTTGTGGTTTTTCTTGTTACTAATGCTAAAGAAGTTCATGTGTTGCCACTACAAGTGATTAACCAGGCTCAAGTTCGAAATCAAAGCCAAAAAGGTTTGAATTATTTTATGTTCTTCGTTGAGAGTTGCCTAATTTTGGATGATTCTCAAAGAAATACGAATTAAGGTGTGTTTAAACTTGATATACACACTTAGTATTGCATGTTAGAGTCTTGATTCGTGGATAGAAAAGCTTATTTGAGTGATTTTGTCAAATTCGACCTTGTGTTCATTGTGGAGGGTTGCTTATTTAAGTATTTGTTCTTCACGGCGGTTTGACTTGGTCAAAGGCGAGTTGAGTTTAATAATAAATAAAAAAGAAGGCGAGTTGACAGTTTTACACGGCGGTTTGCCAAAGTTCTCAGCGGTTTGATTATTTTAATAAGCGGCGAGTTGCTAGTTAAAACGGCGAGTTACTTGTTTAAAACTAGGCAGCGAGTTGGCTTATTCACGGCGAGTTAGTCAGACTAGGCAGCGGTTTGTTTATTTTAAATAGGCGGCGAGTTGCTAAACGGCGAGTTGCTAAACGGCGAGTTGCTAAACAACGAGTTGCTAAACGGCGAGTTGCTAAACAGCGAGTTGCTAAACAGCGAGTTAGTCAGACTAAACAGCGGTTTGAGTATTTTATTAAGGCATGGAGTTGTCAAAAGAAGCAGTGGTTTGATTATTCTATTACACGGCGGTTTGCTTATACTAGCAGCGGTTTCTTTAAAAAAAGAGTATCCAGACGACACTCTATTTAGCGACACTTTTTTTACCGAAAAAGTTGATTAATATGTAATTTTTTATATAGCCTTTATAACTTATTTTTACATCAAATTCAAATTTTGGTAATAGGGTAAAAAAAATTTTTTTTCATAATCCAACTGCGCCGAATTCCAAACAAATCATCAAACCATAAGGGATGAGGACCCCTTAGGGATTCCAGTTGACCAGACTCGGATTTCGTAGTATGGTCGGCTCCCTAATGTACCTCACTGCCAGCAGACCTGACCTTGTATTCGTTGTATGCATGTGTGCTAGGTATCAGGCATCACCTACCAAAAATCACCTTGAAGCACTTAAATGGGTCTTTTGGTATCTCTGAGGCACCATTAATTAGGGTCTTTGGTATCCGAAAGACACCGTTATGGCACTAACGGCCTATGCAGATGCGGATCATGCAGGTTGTCAGGATACACGATGAAGTACATCAGGAAGTGCTTAGTTCCTTGGAGATAAATTAGTCAGCTGGTCACCAAAGAAACAGAAGACTGCGATCTCAACCACAGAGGCTGAATACATTGCCATGTCTGGATGTTGTGCTAAGATACTTTGGATGAGGTCACAACTTATAGACTACTATTTTCCTTCAATAAGATTCCCCTGTATTGTGATAACCGCAGTGCCATCAATCTCTGTTGCAATAATGTCCAGCACTCCCGGTCCAAGCACATTGATATTTGACACTATTTCATTCGAGAGCAGGTTGAAAAGGGCTTGATTGAATTATACTTCGTGATGATGGATTATCAGCTTGCAGATATATTCACCAAGGCATTACCAAGAGAGGGTTCGAATTTATACTCCCGTGTCTTGGTATGAAGAGTATGACACCGAAAACCCTTAAACGTCTTTAGAAAGGAGAAGAGGAGTAAAGGATGGTCTTCCTATATCCTATGTATATTTGTATATATTTAAACACAAAAACAAAATACAAAAATATAAAACCTATAAAAACCATAAAAAATCAAAAATTAGAAAATACCAAAAATATTTTTCAAGACATGTCTTTTGTAAATCGATAACATTTACGGACCTAGAAATGTTATTCAATAATGACACGGGTCTTTAAATGAAGTTCGAACGGAAGTTCAGACTGTTTTAAAACATGTCTCAATGGCTTGTAGTTATTTCAGACTGCAATCCATTTTTCAATTTGAGGAATGCATGTCGCCAAAAAGACAGCCATTCCTAACAACGGGTAATTAATTTTTCCCGGTCAAGGATTACTTAATATCCGTGCATCCAAGGTCTAATGTACATTTCAGTGCATTTTTCCTCTTTTGGAAGAGAACTCTTCCTTTTATAACAAAATAATTTTATTCTTAATTGATTCTTCCAAAATTATTTGTGTTAATCACGATGGTAAAGTGTTGTTTGAAATTCATCAATTTAGGTTTTTCAAAATAAACTTTTCCACTCAAACAATGACTACAACTCTTTCAATAGAAAACGGGTTATTGTATGAGGGGGAGAGTGATTTCAAGTTTATATCATATAATTAATGGAAAAGGTTTTTGTATTTGAAAGTGGTTATAATTTGAGGGGGAGTTAATGTAGTTTAACTTAAAGGGCCATCTTTTTCTCTTGTTATAAAGTTTAGGGACTTAAGTGCAATGTGCTAAATGTTTCTTTGCTTTATTAAACTATAGGGACCATTTGTGTAATTTTCGTATCTTATCTTAACCCTTAAAATACTTAAAACTGAAAATAAATGTAGTTAGAATTTAGGGGTTGAAACTGTCAAAACCCATACTAAGGGTTTAAAAGGGTAGCGATACTCACACGCAAACCGCCACCTACATACTCACACGCAAACCGCCACCTAGAGTGACTTGATTGATTCTCAGTTTTCGTTGTATTTCTTGCTAAGGTAACTCGAAAACTTCGTTCATTACTATTAGATGATGCCTTAGGTGAAATTATACGATCCAAAACACACCTAAAATATTTCATTCTCTAAGTCCAACCTAGTATATCATCGAACTCTTAAATGTTATGGATATGTGTTGTTTGGTGATTGGGATAGGTGCGTATTGGTATAGAGAATACTCGATCAGTGCTAGATTAGGATAAATCATTCACAATTTGATGCCATGATCTAGGTTAAGGTTGTTTTTCAATCGAAATGCCATAGAGTGTTTAGATTAGTATTTTTATTGCTGGGATATGTTGGTTAGGAGTAGATGATGTTAGTTTGATGTCAAAATTTGATCCCAAATCTCTTAATGGTACAATATGATGATTTTCGAGTTTATGTTGACTTTTAATAGTCAATTGTCATTGCTTGTTATTGATTAAGTGTGAATGTATTTGTAAACTCACTTAGGAATGTATTGGAAGCCACAACTGCATGTCCTGTAGAGTTTAAATTGGTGTGCGAATGTGTTTGCTTATTTTTTGTGATACTCATTCTTGATAGCAGTTTACCTGAAAATGCTTAATAGCGGTTTACATTAAATGCTTGATAGTGGTTTGCTTTGAATATTCTTGATGGCGGGTTGATAAAATATTCTAGATAGCGGTTTGGTTAGGTTGCCTGATAGCGGGTTGACATGCTTTGCTTGATAGCAGTTCATTATGTTTTGCCTGATAGCGATTTGTTGATAAATGATTATTTTATTTTGAACAGGCAAACCGCTACGAGGTAGTGGTTTGATGAAGATTATTTTTATTATTAAAATAATCCAAACTGCTATTTCAAATTTTTTGCATCATAGCGGTTTGATTAAAATGAATATAATATCCATAGATGTTTGGTCGTGGCGGTTTGATCATTCTGCTACATAGCGGTTTGATCATTTCCCTACATAGCGGTTTAATCATTCCTCTTCACAGCGATTTGATTAATTTTCCTTATAGTGGTTTGGTGTCAAGTGGGTAGCGGTTTGGGTCAGAATCTTAAAGTTTTGGCCCATTACTCCTAATACCCTCTCAATGTCCAATACAGAGGCACAATTACATCGTTAACTCCCATCCGGGACTTGTTAACTTGTATGTGTTCATCGGATAACCTTGACCAACATTGACTTAATCTCACCTTAATCAATCAAAGCAAGTCAATGTTCTCATCTAACATCAAGATATATGTCATGTCTGCCTGTCTTTGTTGATATCCTTGTGTAGATAAAATGGCTGATGAGAATGTTCCCGCTCCTGCTCCCATAAGATCTGATGATCAGATACATCTATTTGCTGCATGGGTGCCCATAGGAAAAAGAAACTATGTTCTGGATCTTCAAAAGAGGCAAAAGAATCCAATCTTTTAGATCTTAATAGATATTCTACAAAACACAAATTTCTTTAGGGCATTCACTGCCTCTGCCTCGGTTCCAGCTATCTACATTCAACAATTTTGGAACACACTTACTTATGAGGCAAAGACTAGATCTTATAGTTTTCAGTTGGATGAAACCCGATTTGTATTGGATGCTAATCTCCTGGGAGAAGCTTTAGAGATAACCCCCATTGATCAAGCTCAATAGTTTGTGTCACCTCCGTCGGGTGATTCAATTATGGATTTTGTGAATGAGCTGGGGTATACAGAGGTTATTCACTTTGTGTCAAGAATGGCGGTGAATAACCTGTATCAGCCGTGGAGAGCAATATTGTCCATGATCAACCAATGTCTCACGGGCAAGACTTTTGGGCATGATAGGCCAAGATATCTAGTTCTTCAGATGCTTTGGGGAATCATTACAAGTACTAATGTTGACTGTGCGAAACTCATGTGGTAAGAGTTTGTACAAGCTGTCTAGACTTTTCTTACTGATAAGACCAATCTGGGCAGTCCCACCAAGAAGGGCAGAAAAGAAAAGCCTCATGTTATTCCTTATTGTCGATTCACGAAGCTTATCATCTGTCATTTGGGAAGAACTCACAATATTCACCAAAGATCAGCATCTCCATTGCATCTTGCTGAAGAATACCTCAGACTGGGTAATCTCTAATTCGTTTCCAAAAGGTGAAAAATATGAAGTCTTTGGTATGCCAATTCCCAACGAACTGATCTTGAATAATATAAGGAATGCACTGTACTACAGTGCCTACTTGGAAATAGTCACAAAACATGATCAAAAAATTACCGCAGAACAAAGTGGAAAGAAGAAACCTGCAACCGCCAAGCAACCCAAGCTAAAGCCCGCTAGCAAACCAGCACCTGCACCGGAACCTAAGGTAACCAAGGAAAAACCTTGAAAGCCTTCTACGGCTAAGCCACCCAAGCCGAAGCCGGTTAAAGAAAAGTCAACCAAGGTTACTCCCCTACAAAAGGCTGTCAAGGGTAAAGTTGCAAAAGTTCATAACGTAAAGAGTTCTTTCACCTGAACCGAACATCAAGGTGAAGGGAAGAATAAATGTCTAACGCGCTATTCATCAGATGAGTCTGAATCATTTCAGGCACAGAGGGTCAAGCACATGTTGGCAGGTGGCTATTTGAAGAACCTGTAGCTGAGGGCCAGCCCGCCACTACCCGTTGGTCGAAGCAAAGGAAAAGCAATTGCGACTAAAGAACTAAACTGCACAATTGAGTTCGTTTTTGGTTATTTTAGCTCATTTTTAAAGGTAAAAGGTATGTGTAATTAAGCACATACCAAGAAGCATCACTTACCAGTTTATATTCCAAAGGAGGACTCCAGCTACTGAAGAGGCATCAACAGGACCCTCTGCACAACCACAGGATGACACATCTGCCAATATTGTTCGAGACTCTCCGTCTCCTTCAAATGCTATAACAGGTGATGATACTGACAAGATAAACAGTGGAGGTGATACAGAGATAATTCCGTTTGGTGATGAACGAGGTGATGATGTAGCTAACGTGGTGAATCTCGAAGAGAGGACGGCTAAGTTTGATGAAGACCAGGCTGGATCAGACCCTGGTGAAACACTCGAGTCTCGACCTCCACCAGAGTAGATATTTATGGATGAAGACCAGGATGGACCAGACCCTGGAGAAAGCGGTGTGGCTCTTGCTGGACTAAACCCTGAGCCCACACGCGAGGAATTCATGGAAAATGTAACCTAATGTTTATGAAAGCGTGAAATTTCTAGTTGATGAACATGTCATCTTAGAGGATCCACTAAGTTCAACCGGGGCTCTCTCTTTGAGGAAGAATCTAGATGACGCATTTACTATTGGGGATCAGTTCGTAAATGACAAAGCTACTGAAGATGATCAGGAGAAGCTCAATGTGGAATCAGAAGTGGTCTCCATGGTCACTGTCCTAATCTATCAATTGTAGATTAGCCAATTGGGGAATGAGAAGCTCTGATACAAATTGTAGGATATTGGAAATCATAACACAATGGAAGATAGATGGATTAGCCAAGTCTAGAGAAAGAAAGTGAGAGAAAAAACTTTCTAGTAAGAGAAAGTGTAACTTATAAATGAAATGACTAACTACCTCTCCCATGGCATGGGAGAGGTTTATATAGTAACATACAAAACCGGCCTTAAGGCCATGATATGGGCTTACACGTGTGGGTTTAGTACCCGGCCTAATACCGGTTGTCATACGATTAACTATTAACTACGAGCTATGTTAAACTGTAAAATACACTGGGTGACCGAGTCTTTTTTCTAATATCTAACAATATTTTTTTAAACACTTTTGCCCTACCATTTGCAACATATAATACATCAATGGGGTTTATAGATCACCCCTACACTTGAACTTTTTACAGACTCGATAAGCAAACTAATCTAATGACCCGAATTGGTAGGATCAAAATAACATGTAGACTACTCGGCAAAGATATGGGGGTCTTCACTTAACTTTTCTTTCCATTCTTCCGTGAAATAAATACTACCATAAATCCCAATCGTCCCAAAACAATATATACAAGGGTAAGGACTTAGCAACCGTGTACTCCAATAATTAACTAAGGGTGTAACACAACGATGTACTAAAAGCGAGTACATGTTCTAACAATTCACATTTTTTACATCTTATTACGTCAATAAATATTCAACTACTTATTTTAAAACTACTACGCGTTTACTTTAATCTTTATCGTTAAGTTAAATCGCGTAAAATAAAAAATCAACAATCAACGTAAACGGACACCAAACAAATTAAAATTTATGTCAAGCAAGCAATATATTATTTTTACGAAAGTAATAATCAACTTTTTATATTTTATTTTTATTGGTCACGTAAAACGTTTACGTTTCAAAATTAAATACATTTAGGCATACCCGGAAGCACCAATACCTATCTATACTCAACTAAATACCCACAATTATACCCAATATCTAAAAATTATATATATTAACATATATATACATACATAACCAGATCTATGTAGATGGAACACAAAGAGATATTTATTTTTTTGACTTTTGTAAACCAACACATGTTAAAAAACTTCTACAAGCAACATTCACTAACTTCTTACACTAGTTATGACATCAAGCAACCTTCCATCCTTTCTTACACTAAAATCATACCTTTCTTACACCCTAGTCATTCATCTCCTAACCATGGTTAAGTTAAGTTGACCTTAGCTAGTTACATCTTGCTATAAAAGGCACCCTATTTGCAAGTAAACTTCACTTATAATTTCACTAGCCAAAAATCAAATAAATCATCTCCCTTTGTGCTCCTAGCCCACGGCTCACAAACACAACCCATATACATTTTTAGTTTTTTATTTTACAAGTATTCCAAGTGTTAAAGGTTCATTGTTAGGCATATCTAAGGTGTATTGGAAGCTTGGTTTAGTATTTAAAAGGGGTAATCAAGAAAAGTTCAATATTAGGATTTCTTAGAAAATTAGGGTTTTCTAGTCTTGGAAGCTTGGGTTTTAATTCTAAACTAAGGTTTAGAACTTGTTTCTCTTTATCATACATCATCTTAAGGTCATCTAAAAACCCTACACTCTTTACATTTGTGATTTTATGTGTATATAATGTTTATATAGTAAATCACCATGTAGGATCCCGATATACACTTTCACTTCGTATTGCTAACCACGGATCGAACCAAGAACTAGAAAAGAGATTATGGTTTAGAGAGAGAAAGAAGAGAGAGAGATGAGAGAAAAAGAGAAGATGTTTTTAGATATTATGAGAGGTATGTGATATATACCCCTACACATTTAATGTGACGCGCGGGATATTTAACTAGGACTCGGGCTCGGGTTTTGCTTGGGATTAAAC
>BQNB010187346.1:0-12048 GCA_026074375.1 Tanacetum coccineum
GATGCTTTGATTGCATATTATGTGCGTGACAAGTGGGATACACTTGGTATAAGTAATGATTATATAAGTATATATATACGGAATTCGTTCTATGATGTATGGTTATATATATATAACTCGGTATTCGCATCTCGTTAAAAGTTTAATTTCTTTATGCATTTAATGCAATATCATGAAACCATCCTAATATGTGATGAGTATAATTTTACATATGATTAAAAATATGTATGATGGTTACTAATATAAGTATTTCTTTTCTTTTTTAGTATCATGGGTGAACCCTTATCACCGAACCGCGTGTTCAACTTTCCTGTAGATGAGCCGGAGCCGAATCCAACTTATGATTTCTTCGCGCCCGGACCGCTACCAGGGTATGCTGGTAATCCGAACAACAACAACGGGTGGATTGAGGCAGACATGCCTTTACTTAGAGAGTTTAGAGTTGTAGCAGACGAGCCGATGGTTGGCCTGATAGTGGATGAGATTGCTGAGCTGATAGTCGAGACAAAGGAGCATGTGATAGCTCTAGTGGTTGATATGGATGAGGACATTGCCATGCTGTTTGGCGATGGTGATTTTAAGGATGATGACTCTGAGGGATTTGATGAGGAGGAGGTTTGGGAGGTGAACGAGGAGTGGCTGATGGCTCCCGTCACACCACCTCCGATGCCAATGGTGCCCCCACCGAGCGTCTACGAGGTAGGAGGTCCATCCACTACTGCTGTTGAGGGACAGTCTTTTCCCCTCCCAGCACCTGGACTTCCCGTACCTCCATCAGTGATCGAGGACTTGAGTACCCGCTTGGGTATCCTGGAGTACGGACATGGACAGCTTGTGAAGAATGTGATCTAGGTGAGTGATGCTGAGGTAGCAGCTGGTGTTACTATCGAGGAGATTGGCCCAAGGGTTTTTGCTATTGAGGGACAGGTGCAAGTGATGGCGTCCTTGATGGTTCATGCTGCGGACAGATTTGAGCAGATTGGCACCTAGGTGGAGCAGGGTTAGCAGACTGCGACCCATAGAGATGAGGTGATTGCTGGATTGACTCAGCAGGTGCAGGCTTTGCAGGCAGAAGTGTAGTAGGGAGATACACATATTCAGCAGCTGCAGACTACAGTTTCAAAGATGAGCAGCCGAGAGAGCACACTGATGCAGTACATTTTGGGGATGGATAGGCGACTTGCTAATTTGGAGAGAAGACCACCAGGACCTCAGTAGTCCTATTAGTAGTTTATTTTGATTTTTAGATTAGATCATGACCATTTGTATAGCCACTAAACTGCTAGTGCCAGTTAATGAGGTCATGATGTCGGGTGTATTTTGTTTTTGTAAACACCGCAGCCATTCGGATATGTTAGGATTCCTATGTTAGAAATTTAGAATCATCATGATGGGATGTATCGGTCTTAGAACCAGAGACTGTAACTTTTGGGGGATTTTTGGTTGTACATCTACTACCCCTATCATTGTTATTATTATTATGGTTATGAGATTATGATTACCCTTGATTATTAGTTTTGTGTGATTGCGGATGTTGATATTTTGAGTGGCCCTGTTACTAGATTGACTTAAACCTGAGTGTGAAATGATTTTGATTGGTTGATCTTTCGCATGCGTATGATACTTGCTTGCATTATCCATGAGTGGGTATTATTTTGAAACTTGTTGTGACCGTTGACCAAACTATATTAAACGATGTTTCGTAGATTGATGATTTTAAAACAGTGAATTGCGATAACGAATTTATGTTATGAACAAATGTCGTTGCGTGAATTGTACTAATTATGTCGTATAAACTATTTGTGTAAACAATGGAAAAATGTGTTTTCAAATTTCATAAACTGCCCCTATGCTGTCAAATAAATCTTCTTAAAAAATAATATAATATATATATATGAATAAATTTCCCTTTAAATAATAAATTTCCCTTTAAATAATAATTAATTTTTTTTTGAAATAACTTACGCATGTAGCGTATGGCAAAGAAACATTTTGACGAGGATGGACATGATGTCGTTTGGTCCTCAATTATGCATAACTTGATCAACTATGCATAATTTAGGAAGAACCACGCTATGTCGGGTAAATCGTCACCATTAAAACGCTTGATAATTGGGATAAATGTTTAGGTCAAACTTCTGAAAAGAGAAAATAATTTTTACCCTGCTACAGATTCTTATGCAAGTAACCCTACTCCTACTAACTGCATGGAGAGAGTCTCATGCTAGTCGTTATGACCGAGTCGTCCCAAAGAGAAAATACCTACGGTATTGTTCTGAACGAGTGTGTCTAGAAAGGAGTGAAGTCTAGTTCATGGTAATGAAGATCGGCGGTTGTTATGTAGACGTGTCAAGACCAAGTGTAGTCGGTATGCTAGTAAGCAATGGTAGAGTTGAGCTATCAAGGGTGTAAACCTAATACCGATACTGAGAAGAGATCCTCTTGAAGATGTGGAGATTCCTAAGGTGGATGGAAGCTAAGAAGGTTAGTCCCGAGGTTGAAAATAAGAAATGGATAAGAATTTTCCTACATTAGATGCGTGTTGCCAATGATGTATCAACTGATGGCCGTGAAGAAGACTTCTTTCCCCAAAATGGAATGTAGTGGTAGTATAGTTATAAATATACCTGAGATCGTCAAGGATTAGAATAAGGCACTAAGCGACTCCTGACTTAAGGTTAGGTATAGTGATCCTTACTCCTTGATGTAACGACTTAGTGTGCGTTTGAAAGAGCGAAAGATTGGAGATTCTAGCCGAATGTTGATATCCGTTCCCATCTTGGAGAAACAATCAAGGTAGCTAACGACTTAAGCCAAACGGTATCGAAGTAGGAATGTGCGTAGTTATCTCGACTTGAATAGTTGAGTCATCTAGGATTTGATACAATGTGTTAGGACCGAGTTGACTATGCTAGTCGAGGTGCGTAAACGTTGAAATTTTTATTTTATTTTTTGTTAAATGAGCAGCGAGCCCATAATGCTTAATTGTTTTCTTGATTATTTTCAAATTGTATTTTGACAATATGTGTTTTCTAGCGGGATTATCGCCGCTAAATTATGTGAATTAGGTGCTTAATGTGTTTTACGTGCTATGTGCTTTTGAATGGTAGTAAGCGTTAGGTCGTTTTGTGTGGCCGTGATACAGCTTAGGACGTGAGTGAATAGGTATACTTACCCAAATGTAGATGAAGGTTGATTTGAGAGGTACGCAAGCCTGATAGTCCATTGTCAATTATGGCTTGTTAACTTACAAGCATGAATATGGTTGGCTAAAACCTAACCATGATTTAGTCGTGATCATTTCCAAGAAGCTTGGCCATCCGGCAATCTCGGTAGAATAAGCAATCTAATCGGTTAGGTATGAACCCACATGATGAGCATAGCTATCGCTAAGGCTTCCTAATAAGTAAGCACAGTTATTTTGCTAAAACTTATAGAAAGCAAGCATGATTATTGCTAAGCATGATGATAAGTTAGGTATAAATATAGAGTCATTCTAAAATGACGAATAGGCAATAGGTGATTATATAATTATGTGGTTATGTGTAATGGTGCTATAATGCGTTGATGGGGTCGTATGTACTCCGGACTATTTTTCACAACCGGTGGGGCATTATTAAATGAGACTGGAAGGGCGACTGGTGTATTTTGGTTTTTGGATATTGATGAGTATTTTGGTTTTTTGGATATTTATGAGTATTTTGGTTTTGTATGAGGACGTATATATTTATATTAGTTTTGATTATTGACGTATATTTTGGTTTTGGTTAACGACGTATGATTTAGTTTTGTGTAAGGATGTGCTTTTCGTTTTATCAGAATGATCACCAAACTAAGATTTGGGCTGATCTTTCGTTTAAAAATGACGCGATTTATGTTTTTCCGAATATGTTTAGTGACATATTTTGTCTCTTATAATAAGAACAGTTGTAATTATATTTTTTAATTTTATTGATATGAATTATCATTTGTTTTGTTGACTTTCCATCTGGAATAGTCAAGACAAGTATTAGAACGTGCGATCTTTGTGTTTGAGCATGTGAGACCGGCCAATCGTAAGGAAACCGTAAGAGAAACCAAGACGGGTAAGAAAGGACGAGCATCAGGACGGCGCTCCCTTAAGGTGGGTGGAATGTAACAACCCGAGTTTCACGACACGTAGGACGATCGCAAATACGACGTCATAATTATTATTTTATGAGTTTCCTTAAATGAACATCGACATTTAAAATTTTATATGTCGTAAATAATTATTTTTGTATTTTATCACGAACGGAAATTTGAAATTTTTATTTTTGACGTTTCGCGAGTCAACGTTTGACCGCGCATTTGTCAATCGTTTTAGGCATCATAAAAATCTACGATGCGTCTCGTTATTATTTTGTGATCATAAATTATTATTTTTACGAAAGTCGTCCTTGTTCCTTGACTTTGGCCAAACTCGCGTTTAATATTTACGTTTTTACTTAAATAGTGACAAGTTTACATCTATTACATCTAAATTTTCAGTCCTTAAATTTAATGTGCAGGTGCTCATAATGAGTGTGGAGGTACTCATTATCATTATCATTATCAGTGTGATGCCATTAATCAGTGTGATGCCATTAATCTTCCAACTCCCCATATGTTACAAACCTTTCATCTCCAAAGAACCAGGTTACACATACATCAATTCCGTACCTCACTTAAAACCATCACTACTTTCACCATTCAAAAGACATACATTGACATCCCTTCTGCTCCCTATCTCCTGCGAATAATCCAAAGCTTACATAAATCACCCTACAAGAAGAAGGCATTAGAAACACACCCTGATCGTTTCCCCCTTTCTCAAAGATCTCTCGCTGAATCTAATTTTAAACTAGTATGTCAATTAAAAACATAATTATATTATTTTATTTTTATTTAACTAAGTTTTTAATTATCTTTGCGCATATTTCTGAAGCTTACACATGTTTAAAATCTAGTAATTTTGTTCTGTTTACATTTTAAATAACTTTACAAAGTTAAAGAATGATATTAGTTAGGGTTTTATATGATTTTTTATGTGTTTCTGTAGATTTTCGATAATTTTTTTAATAAAGATGATGGTAGCAAGTGGCTGCAGTTTAGTGGTTTCGTCGAAAAAGTGTTAATTTGTTCATGTCGCACACCAAGTGTTTGATAAATGATTTAATGACATATTACGAAATGGTTGCGTCACTGGGGAGGGATTCGTCGCGGTGGCGGTCTTGCAGGTTTTCACTGGCATCATGGCTTTATCAAACATGTAAGTTGAATAGTATATATGCTTAAAGATAGATATTTTGATTGTTTTTAGTATTTGGTTATTGGTTTATACTTTTGATGGCAGGTTGATAAGCTAAAGAAGACGCGTATACAATAACAGAATGTGCAAGGTTATGGTTGGTTTTTGCAGCAAGCGAGTTTACAGACCTTAGCATGCCTCAGCCACCCAGAAATCAACTTTTTCTCGCAAGCAAAGATCCCCTGACTTAAAAGCTATAGATCAAATGCTTCTTTGAAAGAGAAAGAGAGAGCAACAAGCAAAGAGTATCATAATGCAAGGAATGCATTGAACAATATAAGCGAACAGTTCAAAACCGTGATGACTAAAAGGTAACATTTTAGAACTCTTGAGTTCATGAAAAAAA
The DNA here is from genome assembly GCA_026074375.1 of Tanacetum coccineum. Classification (NCBI taxonomy): domain Eukaryota; kingdom Viridiplantae; phylum Streptophyta; class Magnoliopsida; order Asterales; family Asteraceae; genus Tanacetum; species Tanacetum coccineum. The sequence goes on from BQNB010187346.1 coordinate 5,655, forward strand.
TAATGATTACAGTGTTAGAGGAGCTAAAGCCGTGACAGATTAAATACGGCTTGGTGCATGTCGTGTGCCGATAAGCAGCGTTTGTCATGTCACGGTATGTTAAACTATAAGTTCGCATGTATATGGATACTTGCTTTATGAGTATGTTATTGCCAATGCAGGATGGTGTTTTACATATGTATGGCAGGTTATGACAGGTTACATCAATTAAGGAGTCATCGCAACTACATGCATCTTTGAAGAAACAATGTGTCCCTCTACAATGGCTTATCATTAATAAGATGTTACCTCCATCTACAATATACGAAGGAAAGGGCAACCATGATTTCCGAGCTACCTATAACATGCTGCATTCACTAACATTGAATTGTGAATTTGGCAATAACCAAATGCGTATGGCAAGGTCAGTTTCACACTTAACTCAAACCATGTTCAGCAACCTTCACCCATGTTTCACCTTTTGCTAAGACGTTGTCTATGTGTGCTAGAAAAGTATGAACAACCCAAGAATAACCTTGAACTAATGCCCCTTAATATGGGTTGGATTAGTTTATTTTTGCAGCTTATGGTCTTAATTAAATTTGAAAAGCTTATGAGCTATGCTCTGTTATTGTTACTTATCTATTTCCATATTATACAAATTTCATTCCCAAGGATGGAATAATAAAGAATTATGCCAAAGAATCATAGTTTCTGTTTATGTACACTGTGCTACTTTCTGAGCAATCTTTTTATGAATATGATGAAGTACTTGAAGATGGTGTTGTTGATCCAGAAAACACAGTGGTGTTGATATTTCCATCTCCGATGCATTACGCTAGGCCAACAAAGGTGTAGTGGCCTGCAAAAGCTCGAATTAATACAGGTGCCAACGTTTTACATAGTTGGTCATGATCCAGCTGGCATGGCTCATCCAGTTCAGAAAAGAGATCTTTATGATGCTGACCATGGCAAAAAAGTACTAAGCATGACACCTTGACTTGAACGCTTAAATATTCTTCCTTTCAAGGTACTTACATTACATCGTTTCATAATGACATCACAACTAATGTTCCTTTTCAATAAATAATTCGTATTAAATCATCCAAATACTTATTTTACATGATATTGCTATCTAAGGTGGCAGCTTATGACAAGAAACAACAGAAGATGGAATTCTTTGATCCATCTAGAGCTCAAGATTTCCTATTTATCTCTGGCACCAAGGTAGATAAAAATTTTCTGCTCCTTGACTTCCACTTATCTACCAAGATTGGACCATTTTTTCATTGTGTTCCATTATTATAAAAGGGGGAATTTCGACCCATTTTCTTATAATTGGGCTGTTTTGTATTCATTAGTGGGGAAAATTGGTAAATTAAAATTAAATTGAAAAAGGAGTGGGTCATTGCTGAAGAGACGTGCAAGAATATGTTAAATCATGAGTTCAAGATTACTTTGTCAAGATAAAGATCAACATTTAAGGGAAATAACATCTGAATATACAAGAACATACTAAATCATGACTTCAAAACCTGGCCAGCTTGCTTTTCTCATTCATACTGTCTTACGCTTATTTGTCTCTTGAATTAACATTTAGTTTTTAAGCTTCTATGATCACAAACTTATAATTTGTTTCCTTTGTCCATATAATCTTACTTATTAGTATGTTTGTTTATGCAGGTTGGAGAATGATATCTCCTTTCTACCTATGGGTAAGAAAATAGTTGAACAAGTTGAAATTAATCCGATGCGCAAGAACCTTATCACTCTATTTAAAAAGGTTAGATTACGATTAATGTAGTTTTTGTAATAATAAAATGATAGAAATGTGTGTGAATCACTCAACCTGTTTCAAGCCACATTATGTGTTTAATAATAAAATGATAGAAATGTGTGTGAATCACTCAACCTATTTCAAACCACACTTTGACCGCGCCCGAGGCCTCTGATTTTCTATTAAGACATACGTGTTGTTTATATGATTTTTCAAACAGATTATTTTGTCGTTAAGTTGCTTTTCTTATGTTGATGAGTATTGTCTTGCATTTATATTTGGGCCAGCCGGAAGAGAATGTAATTTGTATGTTTTCATGTTTTCAGTATGGATGGAAAGGAAGAGGATAGTACAACTGTCGCTCCAAAAAAAGCGGTAAACCGCCTAAGTTACAACCCGAATGCCCCAAAACTCCACTCATAGCTATGGTTTTAAACTTCTTCACATGTCACAGTTTCATTACTTAATGATTTGTCACAATTTCAATCGAGTAACGGGTCAAAATTCTTAGGGATTGTTGCAGCCAATATTCAATTTTTAGAAATTAACTTGCATCTATTTACAAACTTTGGTACCGATGTCAGAATTATGAGTTTTGAAAGATGGTAAACAATAGTTACAACCCGTACTCAAATATAAAATAGTAAATATATAAAATTTTATTAGCAATCTATTTAATTTGTAGTTGGTTGTTAGAAACTGCTCCTGAAAGAGTGAGTTATAAAGGTGGTTTGCATTTTGTGTGTTTTGCTCCCATGTACAATATTCTTAAGTTGTTATTATCATTCAATCTGCTCCAGCTTTTATTCACACACACCTTTTTCTCACTTCATTCTTCTTTCTATATTTGCTCTTCATTTTACAGCTACAAACACATATTGCTCCAAAAAGTTCCTTTTTTATAAAAAAAATTCAATACATGAAATGCTCACATAATGCATGATGCATGTGTTTTAGTGTTATAGTTATATTCAATAAGCATATAATGCAAATGAGTTTCCTATTTGATTCTGCTCGAGCTCAAGCCTTAAACCATCCAGTCAAAATGAGCTATGTCAATAAGCGTCGTTGGCCATCATGGAACAGCCTCAAAAAGCGACTCGGTTTAAAACGAATCAATATCATGGGATGTTGCGGCTCCTCTAAGTGGCTTCTTGACATCAATATAGGTGAAGAACCATTGATCGTCAGAGGTGATGAGTCTCTTATAACTTCTGAGACCATTGTCCAGGAACCTTGCAACTGCATTGATCAAATGACTCATGACAATGGTACTATTACCATGAACCTTGAGACTAAATGTTGAACAAAATGGCGGGAATTATAAGGTGAAGCCTTTGAAGTCGATTTTTAGATTGTATGAAGATATTGATCATGATCGAGATGTTAACGTGGCGGATTAAATCCAATACATGGAGAGATTGAAAGAGAGAGAGGTCAAAATTGAAAATTCAAATAAGAGCAGCAAGATGTTTTAGTTTTTCACATTTCCAGCTTCTAAGATTCTAATAGTAATAGTTGTTTGCTTCACTAACTTTCCTGAACTTTGTTGAGTTAGCGTTGAAGTGCATGCTATTTTGAAATAAGCTCATATGAAGCAGCAAGTTTAATGTACATGTTATTTAAAATAGCTAATGCACTACACATCTATGTTAAACGTTTGCTCATGTTTAGAAGGTTTATTTAGGATCATCAATGCAAGAAAAGAACACATGCAATAAGGTTTGAGTAAGTCTTGGTTTTATTTGAAATAAGGAAGTTTTGGTTCAAGTAAAGATAGTGGGATTTAGTGGGGAAATATTATAAGAAGATTGTAGGAGATTTGAATTAAAAAATAAAGGGGTCTTGGGTTCGGTTGAAGGTTCGAACCAAAGGGAAGACTCACACAAATTATGTGTCATTGTTTGAATAATAATCAAGGTTACTTTTAGGTTGATTTGGATTAATTGGATTGGGTTTAGTTTTGGTTTTGGTTCGGTTGTGGGTTCAAAGTCACGGCCAAAAGGAACAAAGGAACAAGTGTGAGCATTTATCGAGTCCGATCTTGCTACTAATAGCATTGTGAGCCTTCTTTTATATTTTGTTTCGTTTGTTTCGCACATTTGATTTTATTAAATTCGTTGCATGTGATGAAATCTATAAGATCTTGCGTCGTCTAGTTAGTTGTTGTTATAAATTGATTAAGCGAGTTAAATGTGAGTTATAAGCCATTATAGATGTGCCGTGAGTGAGTTTTTGTGTCAAAAGTGAGTTTTGGCGCGTTTTGTAACGGGTATATTTTGGGCAGAAACTTTGGTGCGGAAAACGAGGTTCGAGATTTTGCAAAATCTGATTTGGGATTCAAAATTATGATAAATCTTTCTTAGACGGTCGTTTTGACATAAAACGGAGCTTTTAACTCCTAATAACGAAGAAATTAGAGCTAAAACGAGATATACATTTTAAGTGTGAAAATTCAGCATTTTGGAAAAAAATAGTAGTTGCTGACAAAAATTTAAATGCTTGTTTTGAGCACTTTCGAGTCCGTTTCGGCCTTCCGGCGAAACACGAAAGTTGCTCGGAATAACGTTTTACTTTCTCGCGAGGCTTGGTAATTTTAAAATTGAGTAATAACGGGTCAAAACATAAGGTCAAAATCTGCATTTTTAATTAAAAGTGTCATAGTTCCTGCAGGAACTTGCAGGGGCATTTTGGTCATTTTCTGTCAAGTTTCAAGTCTCGGCTAAAACTAAAAAGTTGTCCGGAATGTCGTTTTACATAAAATCTCTTTTGAGTCCGAGTCGTGAAAAAGTGATATAACTGGTCATTTGGAGCGGATCAGATTCAATAATATGTATGTATAAAAAGTCAAAGTCCAACAAAGTCTAACGTTGACTTTTGAAAGTCAACGGGTTAATACTAAACTTGTCGGATGTTATAAAAATAAATAAACGTTACTATTATTATTATTACGAGTATAATATTTTAGACTTAACAATTATTATGAGCGGAGAATATACTAAAAATAGTAACTTTGGAAATATTCGGATATAACACCGATACGAGTGAACGATAATCAAATTGAATGTCGAAAGTTCGACGAGATGACTAAATATTATTATAAATATAATTAAAAGATGAGACCTACTAAAAATGGTAACTTTCCGAAAATAGTAACTTTCTAAAAATAGCAAGTTTCCTAAAAATAAAAAAGTTTTTGATTAAGTGACTGATAATATAAATAAAAGGGAGACCGTAACTCAATTTAATAGAGTTTAGGATTTAGGACGCGCAAGTGGATTTCTCATCACATGTGTATGTATATTTATACTATTTTGATAGTTGCGATGCGCGCACTATCCGATCGTATCTTACGATATAATAATTGAACGACATAAATTATAGGTCGCGGTTGAGCTCGTCGTCGAGTAGTTCGTGATTGTTTCGGCTATTTAATCTTCGACTTCGATCAAGGTGAGTTCATAGCCTCGCTTTTAAGTGTTTTAAATGTTTTTAAACCCGCGAGGGGGATACTTGTTGTTTTATGAAAATGAGAACGCAATATGTTTTGATACTAAATATGATTCCATTCACTATTGAGTATATGCCTTTTACTGTGTGACCGTTAGTTGCCTAGTTGCAGGTGAACGCTAATGCATTAAATAGATCTATTGGGTTTGACAACCCTGTCCGGGGTTTGAATCAGTTGTGAGCACCTTGTAACGGACATTTTGTAGTTAGTATTAGGAGAAGTGGCATACTTCTCGGACATTATTTTATCCTACGGGATGAATGTGTTAAGTTTCGGTACACGGGCTCATTTAGTTGGAAATCATTATTTTTATAACTTGTCTTACGAGCAATGTTATATGTTTTGTTGAACCAAATATGCGTTCTAACTGTTATTTGTAAACTCTATGAATTCACTCAACGTTTTGTTGACCTTTTTAAGCATGTATCTCAGGTTAGTTGCTGTTGATGGCTCGGATGGGACGGAACGCGGATATCAAGGACGGTGACTCGGTGAACTTGTGTCAATAAATGATAGAAATATTTTAGAAATGAAGTCGTGATGTGACTTGTAGAAATAAATTTTCTACGATAGTTTTGGGACCTTTGTACTCTGATTCTTTTCAAACGAAATAAATGAAATTTATTTAACAAACATCTCTTTTATAGTTGTTTGTTATGACTTGTGTGATTGTATCGTGAAGTAGCACCCCAAATGTTGTATTCCGCTGCGTTTCGTATTTTGGGGGTGTTACAGAGTGGTATCAGAGCACGAGTTGTAGTGAACTAAGTCGTTTTACAAAACTTGGACTACAACTATTTTTGGAAAAGTTTCACGAGTCCTTCACCGTTGTCCGATATCTGTGCGCACATCGTTCTCGATCCTTAGAAGCCTTACGTGATATACTTAAATGCATATTATGTGTATAACAAGTGGGATACGCTTGCTATAAGTAATAATTATATATGTATGTATACATACGACATCTATTCCGCGATGTATGGTTATGTACACGTAATTTGATATTCGCATCTCGTGAAAAGCTTAAAAATCTTCTTTATGCATTTGATGCAATGTTATAAAACCATCCTAGTATGTGATGAGTATGAATTTTTGCATATGATTAAAAATATGTATGATGGCTACTA
>BQNB010187347.1:0-12048 GCA_026074375.1 Tanacetum coccineum
CGAAAATTGACCATGTTGCCCTTCTTTTAAAGCTTGATTTTGATATTTAAGTTCAATATTAACACAATGTGCTTCCATTCTAAAAAAATCTTTTTGAAATTGGGCAACGATCTTTTTGAGACGAATATTTTTAGATTCAAGAGATTGATTTGAAAATTCAGTTGTCTGGTTATCAGTTAATGTAGCAGGCAAAGGACATGTGTCATGACATTGTTCAACATTCTGGTCAACCTCTCCTTCATTATTATGTTTGGGTTGCTCAGTATGCTGTTGTCCTATAGCAAAGACATTGATTTCATCAGTCGTTTGTACCTCAGCCATTGGCTCTTCATCAGAGATGGGTCTGATATCTGCATCATCAGCATGTGAATCATTCCCTGATCTGCTGCTTGTATCTTGCTCTTTTAATGTTGTCCCACTGCTTTCTGTATCAACCAAACTAGCATCCAATGCTTTACTCGAATCAACCTTATCCTCTGTTGTCTGCATCAGTCTTTCATTCACCCTGCTGTCATACTCCATTTTATGCAGCGCTCTTTTCTCAATTGACTTTTTAACATAATCCATGTTTTGGATCAGTGTATCACGGAATTCTGGAATATCGAGTCGAGTGTATTCTAGAAAGTAGTTTCGTGTCATTACAATATATTCATCATTTAAATAGATCTGTGAGTTGATGAACATTTGAAACTGTGTCTCGAGTACTTTAAAAGAAGCCATGGATCCAATCTCTTGAAATTCTTTTGTTGTCAAGTTGCTTTTGCTAGTTGATCCTCGTTTAGGAACATCGTGCTGTGAAAATCTCTAATTTGAAGAAAAAGTGTCGTAAATGCGCGTTTGAACCATCCTCGGATTCGACTTCCGTTTAAGTCGTTGTTTAAAAGACACGTGAGGTTGAATAATTCGTTGAAAGGTTACCATGCAAGTTCTTTTGTTCTTGTCTTAATTAGTTGCATTTGTTGTATTTATATGAACCTGAACACGAAAGAAGGTATCTTTCTTCTCCATTTATCGTGAATTGAAGTGAAAAAGTTTTGATCTTAATGATGTGATTGATTGAAGTTGTGGTCTTGTATCAAATTCACGTCATCAGATTTTACACTTACTATGATTAAAACCGATAAGTGAATTAACGGGATTTTACAAAATCAATAGACAAACCGTGAATGAATAATCGATTGATGTTAATGTGTGTTTGTTGAATGATTAGTCCTTTTAAGTCCTTTGTTTGTTGTTTGATTTGATGTTTTGTTATGTTTAGACAATGATTAATAGATTCCCAAATTCGGTCAAAACAAGGGTTTTCAATGGACAAAACGCAGTGTCTTTAGTCAAAACGCAACCTTGAGACAAAACGCAATGAGCAAAACGCAACCTTGAGACAAAACGCAAGCTGTCCTTGGCAAAACGCAATGAGCAAAACGCAACCTTGAGACAAAACGCAATGAGCAAAACGCAACCTTGAGACAAAACGCAATGAACAAAACGCAAGATCTTCTAGGCAAAACGCAAGATTTGTTGCGATTTGGGCAGCATAACGTTGAGATTTACTTTGATAAAGGGTCTTCAGTAGGCAAAACGCAATGAGAGCAAAACGCAATGACCAAAACGCAGTGAGAGCAAAACGCAATGACCAAAACGCAATGAAAGCAAAACGCAATGACCAAAACGCAGTGAGAGCAAAACGCAATGACCAAAACGCAATGAAGAACACCCTTTCAGTTAGACAAAACGCAGCCAAGAAAAAATCTTCAAACTTTCTTGAAAGCTACGAAATGATGTTAAAACCACCTAGTAATGATGCAAGGGATAGTTCTAAGCCCGAAAGTACAAATCTTTAACACCTTTAACCACAAACAAAGATCAAACTTTGAATTTTGTTGCTATATTTTTCAAACAAAATAAGCTACGAATTTGAGCTTATTTAACCACAATAATCAACCACGAATCCACACGTAGCTCTGATGCCAATTGTAGGATCCCGATTAACACTTCCACTTCATATAACAACCCACGAATCGATCAAGAAAAGAGAAAGAGTTGATTTCTAGAGAGAGAAACTAGTAAGAGAGTTGAGAGAGAATATAGAAAAGTGAAATATTATAAATGAAATCAACTTTTACTTTTCCTAGGTGGAAAAGTTACTTATATACCCCGACACAATAAGTGACGTTCGGGATATTTGACTAGGACCCGGGCTCGGGTTCTGCTTGGGATTAAACCCGAAACATATACAATATTAGATTAACTATCGAGCCCGATTCCCGATACTTTCCTATTACAACGTTAACTAATTGATTGACCGAGACTTAAATACATAATGAATGAACTTCATGTTCGACTCAATATTTTGAGGCTAACAGTTGCTTATAGGTTTGTTTCAAATGCTCGTTCTTAGCAATAAGCTTTGTCACCCTATGATCCAATTCAATATTAATGGTTTCAATCTCTTTGAAGTCCTGTTTGATCTTATCCTTATCTATTTTACCACTTAGAGATTTAATTCTCTCTTTCAACCTCTTAATTGCCGTGTCTTTCTCTTGGACTGAGCTTTATCCAATTCATTTAATTCAAACAATTGATCAAAACTTGGAACACTTTGATTTGAAACAAAAAATTTCCCTTTGTAAAAAGTCCCTGTTTAAGTTGAGTGTCAACTTCTAAAGAGATGCAATGTTTTTCAAGAATGGTAAAACTTTTGAATAGTTTATCGTAAGTTTCCCTTTTAACAAAATCCGTTTGAAGCTTAGTCTCAAGTTTGAGACACTTTTGACATTCATGCACATTCACAGAATCATTATCCACAGAAGAATTAACAAGTAGGTTCACAATATCTTTGCTCATCACTTGTTCCAAGAGTCGTTCATTTTCGTTCAAAACTTGATTCATCTTAACTTCAAATGTTTTTGACTCAATACGATGTTATTCCACAGCCTGTTCCATTTTATAGAAGACATTTTGGACTCAAAAGTTCATCAACCAAATGTTGGTTGAAATGTGCTAATAAGTCCTTCCAGAACCTTGACAAATGGAATTATTTCATCCCTAAAACAAGCTTTTGTATGTTCGAAACCCCACGAACCCTCAGTGATAGCTGTGGGTGTGGTCCTTTCTTTGACTACCACATCAAAGTTAGCAAGATGGTGTTTAAGTTTCTTCAAACTCGTGTTAACCATGCTGACTTTAGGAAGTTCTTTTGGAACCTCAACATTGGTGGGTCTAATAGAAAGTGTGGGTTCTGAAGAATTCACAAAATTCTGAGACCAAAAGGCTTATTCAGCAGATAATTCAGTTTGTGGAACAAATCGTGTTGAAAAATCTTTATAAAGTTGGTTAAGAGCAGCATAATCTATCGGTGTGGTATCAACTTGCTTTTCCTTTTCTAACATCATATTATCCTTATGTTTTAAAAGCATTTTGGAACGACTCTCTTCAGCAAGTGTTAAGGTCTCTTCTGAGTCAGGAATCACAATAGGATTAGTTTGAACAATAATATCACCAACATATAGCTTTGGTTTCGACTGCTGAGCTTTCTGCAGATAGAAGGGATTTTGAAAACCTAGAGCTTGTTTAGTGGTATTATCATAGAAAAACTGAGGTTTCGTCAACATGTGAACAGTTTTGTGCAATATCTTCTTTTAAAACCAATATTATCTAGTGTGTTTTGATCTGCTTTTCTAGAGCTATTTCTCTATCAATGTTCCTAGATTCTTCTTTCTTAAAATCATTTTTTAGAAGAGTAACCGTTTGTAATAAAGATTCCTTTTCTTTTAAATGTTCTGAAAGAGTTTGTTTAAGAAGATCAATCTCTACAGACTGTGCACATGTGTCTGAAATGTTATCCTTACTCCTTAAGTCAACATTTTGTCCTTCTTTCAAAACTTTAACTTGTTCCTTATATCTTTCAAGCTCAGCAGTTAAGGTATCATTGACACTCTTATTTTCTAGATTTAGTCCCTTGGTATAGATTAGCTACTCGGTTTTAAGCTGTTCAATCATAATAATATCAAAGCATCTTGTTGTGGTCAGAGGAGTTAGACTTATGAACAGTTTGCTTGTTTTATTCAATCACATACTGAGAATAAGAACTGATATTGCATCATTGGTTATTTCATCTTTGAATGATTCACACATTTGACGTTAAAGAGGCATCATTTGCACAGCTTGATTTACACATTATTATCATATTATCATGATTGTGTACCTCAGCAAGAGCATCTGAACCATAATGAGATAAATTCACCATCAGAGCAACTTTGGTAGAGTTGAGTTCGTCACAATCAGAGTCATATGCATCTAAATCATCAGCTTGATAAGCAGCATTGTGAGTAATGACAGTCAGTGTGCTTTGACCTTTAGGAATATCTGGATCTGCTAAAAAAGCTAGTTCCTCCTCATTTAGAATTTAACCATGTGCTTGAGCTTGTACTAGCAACACTTTCTCCTTAAACCACGAATCATCCCTTTTTCTCTTTGGTTTGGTGCGCTGTCTGGACATGTGACCTTCCCCTATGCAGTTGTAGCAAATAACCGTCCTCTGTTTTCCAAAATTGCTTCCACTTGCTCCTGGAGTGTAAGTCATTGAAGTACCCGCAGCAAAAGAAGTTTGTCTCCCCTAAATTGGTTGTAGTGTCACTCTTCCATTATTGATGGTAGCTTGTTGCCTAGGGTTAGACGAGTTTCTCAGCTGATTATTGGTAGTGGGATAACGGGAGGTGACAACTACAGTAAAAAATGACATCATGTGATTGATGGCATCAATGGGATCATCACCTTTCTGGAACACTGGAACAATTAGACCGGAGTCTTGTTGGGAAAATTCAGATTGTTGGTTAATTTGGGGAGGATATTCTAATTGAGGGATGGATGATGATGGAGAATAAACGTTGTGGTGAATTGATGATTGAAAATCATTGGATGGATAAGTTACTGAAAGAGGTGTTGATGATTGATGAGTTGAGTATTGTTGAGACTGATAAGGTGAACCATACTATGGAGATGGATATGTTGAAGCTGGTGGTTGAAGTTGAGTGTTTTGGTAAGTGTGTTGATGAGTTTGATAAGGTGACTGTGTTATTTGGTGAGATGCAACTAAAGCAAGAGGATCGGAGTTACGTTCATGCATCAAACGAACTTCATTTGCATGTCGTTCATGTTGTTCCAAGTAAGCATGAAGCTGATCAACATTGGTAGTATGCAAGTCTTTAACCAACTTAACATCAAACCAAAGTTGTTCCATTCATTATGAACTGTGGGGTTCAAAACGTGGATTGAACTTAAATTGCTCCATGGCAATCTTTAGATGTTTCATATCATTGAGTAGCATGAGAATCTCAAGTAGTACTCGTTAACTACTCCTCCTTTCTTGTAAGTGAACGTATCAAATTCATCGACAACGTACACGCTCGTTATTGCTTTGTTTAACGACGGTCCTTGCTTGAGCCGTTTTAATATTCGCGCCAAAGATCCTTGGCTACCCGATGTTGACTCACAAGAGCATAGATTTCTGTTAGAAGGCCTTGGAGAATGATATTAATTGCTTTGATGTCACAATCAGCTTGAATGGCTTCTGCAGGGGTGAGCTCAGTATATTCCTTAAGTCTTGTTACACCATCCACTGTGATTGATGGCCAGACGAGTGGACCTTTCTCAATGGAAGCAAGGATCATTCTACCATGTGGTCTATTCATCATATAAAGTTCCATTCTGCTTTTCCATGAATCATACAAATGTTTTTCAAGCATCGGTGGTTTATTGTCACCACCTGAGAGAAGTGATTTATCAGCAAGAGTCGTCATTGATAACGTGGTATCAAAAAGATTACTAATTGATCGATCGGTGGTAGAAAGAAATTATGTTTGAATGTGTGGTTGTTGAGTCTTGAAATAATTCTTGAAATTACACGGGATTTTACAATTCTCGACAAAACCGGGAAAACAAGTTAATGTTTCACGGGATTTTACAAGTCAAAGAAATAACCGTATAATTTAGAAATTTGAGTTGATAGGTTTTAATTGGAAAGTTACTAGTTCGGTTCTCAAACAAAGTGACTGGTTCGGTTCTCTAACAGACTAAAAAAAAAAAACTAGTTTCGGTTTCTTTACTGAGGTTGATTAGTTCGGTCAAGTAAAAAATTAACTCGTTCGGTTCCAACTAAAATAACTAGTTCGGTTCCAACTGAAGAAAACTCGTTCGGTTCCAACTAAAACAACTAGTTCGGTTCCAACTGAAGAAAACTCGTTCGGTTCCAACTAAAGAAACTAGTTCGGTTCCAACTGATGAAAACTCGTTCGGTTCCAACTAAAACAACTCGTTCGGTTACAACTAAAATAACTAGTTCGGTTCCAACTGAAGAAAACTCGTTCGGTTCCAACTAAAGAAACTAGTTCGGTTCCAACTGATGAAAACTCGTTCGGTTCCAACTAAAACAAACTCGTTCGGTTCCAACTAGAAACAACTCGTTCGGTTCCAACTAAAGAAAACTATCTCGGATTCAAACTAAAATCACTATTCTTCCAACGAATAACAACTCGCGGTTCCAACTAAAGAAACTATTCGGTTCAACTGACAAAAAACCTATTTCGGTCCAACGATGAAAACTCGTTTGGTCCAACTATAAACAACTCTTGTCGGTTCCACTGGTTCGGTTAACTAGTTCGGTTAACTCATTCATCTTCTAGGTTGCGGTTCCAACAGACAAACTATTCGGTTTGTAAATGAGACGAAACCAAATTTTCAAACTCAAAAGACACATTTTTGATTAGTTTTTTTTGCAAAAAATCTTGTACAACTAGTGTTACTAACCCTATAGGAACAAGAAAAATAAAAACAACTTTAAGGTTTTTAAGCCGAAAATTTTTAAGCAAAGATTTTGTTCTTTGTAAGCTTTGAACACAAATCAAAAAACAAACACAAAAAACTAAACACACCACTCCATGGCTCTTGATACCAATTGAAGAATACTAGTAATCTTTAATATTATGCAAGAACTAAAGAGAGAAGTGGGTTGGAAAGTTTCTGGAGAGAGAAAGATGATAATATTTTTATGTGTGTGAAAATAAGAAAAAGAAACAACCAACCACCCTCTCCAAGGCATGGAGAGGGTATATTAACTACATGGGCCTTAACGGGATTTCCATGGGCCTTGGGCCAAACTAGCTTACTAGACTAATCATATAACAAACTACGGGTTAAGACTATTACAACTTGGAAGTGACCGATACTTTTCTTGTTTCCAACAGTAAATGACTTGTCGCTAGTGTATTTTCTTGACTTAATTCTGGTATCTAACAATACAAAAACACAATGGAATGAAGATGTAATGTGATTAACAAAAAGACCAGCAGGAGGATCTATGTTTTGGATCTGGCTGCGGTTACGGGTGAAATCAGGGGATGTAAGAATTCTTAGCCATTGTTTTGATACGGTTGTAAAAAGATTAATACAGAGAATAGGCAAGCGGATTAAGATTTGAGTTAAAAAGGTCGTCGTTAGTAAGGACTTTATGTTGTGGTGCATAGGTTCTATGAGCATGTGTGCTTTGCTTATGTGACATCATCTCCAATATCTAGTGACCTTTTGATGAAGAGAATTTGTGCAAAAGAGTTAATATTGTTGGTTGTGGATGACTTAATTTATGGTTGTTGTATTATGTTTGACTACATTTACCCTTAAATAACCAAACCAAGATGAGTAGATGACAAGCTAAACCCAAGTTGTGAGGGACGAATTTTGCAATCAAACTGTATATTTTCCCGCATTAAATGCCACGCATCAAGCTGTGTCAGAAACAGTGAAAACGCACTGCAAGTCAGTAAACATTTAGCTTTGCCTTGGATTCGACCGTCAACTGTAATTACTTTGCGTGATACCCCTTAAGATTGTGTTGGTATTGATGGATTTTATTACATTGATATTTAGGTAAATTACACAGCTCGTCCCAGTAGGTAGGGCCGATTGCGTGTTTTGCTTTATCCGATTTTACTCAATGTACACGTGTAATGTATTTATCATGTAATCTTGTTACAGCGTTGGTCCCTCCATGTTTTGCTTTTTCTGTTTGTGCTATTTAAGGGGTCAACCCCCCCTAGTCATTTGCATACCCAAAAACCTACTGAATCTAATCACACACTTAACATTCACTTCAAAAAAATGGCTTCTTTTCCATGTCTAGAAGGACTCGCCGTGGCTGCTAATTCTATGTCTTTATTTGATAGAATGATGCTATACTTTGAAAGGGAAACATCGATTGATTTTGACTTTGTAGACGATCTACACAACTTATAGGTGCAGTTTATAGACCGCACTAATGATAGGAAGCTGTTTATAAGTGAACTTGATGGATTGCCTCCATCAGTGATGTCCTACAATTGCTGTCAGTTTCTGCACCAAGTTCAAGAGAATGATTTTATCAAATTGTTAGAGCTGAGGAAGATGATCGCTGAGACTTATCGTGAAGTGCATAAAAAGCTTGATTTTGTTTTTGTTATGAAAAATATGTGATTGGGTTGTTCATATGTTGGTTAAGTTCTGATTTCGTTGAAGATGGTTGGTTTAGATGTGAGTTAGGGTCGGGTCAATAGAGTCAGTTGGTTATTATGTTCATGCCTACTTTGTGTTGTTTTTACAAGTCGTTTTTTATGTAAAACTTTGTTTTGGTTCCATAATAGTGTGATGTTTAATTATTGATTTAGTTCCTTAACCTTTTTGTGGTTATTGATTATTTGCTCTTATACAATCCAAAGTTTAGTGCATACAATTATAGCAAATTTGGTCCTTGATGTTTCGTATGTCAACGATTGGACTAAAAGTACCTCGACGTTAAGGGCAATTCACACGTGGACCATTGGTGTAAAAGTGGGATCCACACGTGGATTATAAAAAGTGTATGTTACACCGTTGGTCCCTAAAGGTTTTTTTGTCTAATCAAATTCCCGCCTTCCACGTGTCTTCCAAAGGAAGATTTCTTTACGGACTAAGCATGTAATAATAGTGTAATTTAATAAACGTGACATAGAAGCTTGTGAATGTCAGTCATTCAGCCGTCATATATGTGATATCTAATTATTAGATTCACTGCGGAACCACTAACATGAGTTGGTTTTTTGCTATTTAAGTGTAGTTTACCCAAATCATTTTCAAACATTAAACAACCTAACATACCCAACAACACCACCAAACAAATGGCCTTCCCACATCTACAAGAACTTGCAGTGGCACAAAACTCTAACAATTTGACTGACGCAATGTCAGTCTATATTGAAAGAAAGATAAATGATGATCTCCATTTTGCAGCTGGATTAAGTCATCTCTGGGAGGTCTTGTACAGTAGGGTCAATGAATACAGACTGTTGATAGCAGAGCTTAATGTGTTTGGTGGTCCATTAGCATTGTAGTATGCCGAGTTTTTTATGCAGTTGTCCCAAACCGAAGTGCTTAAGATGTTGGAGATATGGAAGTCGATTGCGGAAGTGCACATGCAAGTGCATAAAAAGATTGACTTTATTACAGTTATGAGGTTCTATTGATTAGATTATGGATAGTTAGGTAATCTTTTGGTTTGTTTTGTATGCAGATACGGATGATCCCAATTAGGTGGTATCTTTTGTTGTATTACGTTCATGGGAACAATGAAGTTGGGACTTAGGTAGCGATTTTTGTGTTTTTATTTAGACAGGGATCATTGTATTTGGGTTGTCTTTGTTGTACATACATTAAGCCGTTATTATATGTTACTGTTTAACTATCTTGTTTGTGTTTTGATTTGACCATATCCTTGACCCTTCTTTGACCACGATGCACAATAACCTGTCCTTTACCATTTTTAGGGACGAAACGTGTTGTTAACATTATCAAATTTGTTGAAAACATGAGTAAATGATTGACTTTGTATCTGTTGACCGTTGTTAACTTTTAGGGACGAAAGTTGTATTATGCAAAAAAATTTCCCTCCTTTTTTCTGCATTTTTTCCCTCCTTTTCCCTCCCACCAGAAAAATAATTTACGTAGCAAATTTCGTCCCTACCAATTTAGTATTATATTCCCTATTTAATGATGT
Organism: Tanacetum coccineum; assembly: GCA_026074375.1. Lineage (NCBI taxonomy): Eukaryota > Viridiplantae > Streptophyta > Magnoliopsida > Asterales > Asteraceae > Tanacetum > Tanacetum coccineum. The sequence continues at coordinate 10,058 of BQNB010187347.1, forward strand.
CTCAGGACTCAGATACTCCACCAACTCATTATTTCTAATGTAGAACATGTAGATAACTTAAGATTTAACTTGCTAAGTGTAGGACAAATATGTGATAATAAGTGTAGAGTAACTTTTACTAAACATGATAGTGAAATTACTAAGGATGGTAAGGTTATTGGTAGAGGTATTAGGAAGAAAGGCTTATATGTGATGAAATTAGGAAATAATACAAAAGACAAAATTTATCTTGCAACGATTGATGAAAACTCCACGTTGTGGCATAGGAGATTAGGTCACGCTAATATGTGTCTCATTTAATCTTTAGCATCTAAGGAATTAGTTAGAAACTTACCAAGCTTAAATTTAATCAACACTTTTGTGATGCTTGCAAAATTAGAAAACAAGTTCACTGATGACATCAAATAACATCTATTTTATAGCATTATTTATCTCATGTAATTAACCCATTTTGTATAATTATTGCAAAGAATTGTTACTTAGTCATTTATATTTGAGAATTGCAGTAATTATGGAGTACTTGGTGAATATTAGAAAAAGACACGCATTCTGGAGCTTAAACGAAGATATTTTGAAGATTACAATTCTGACTACCAATACGCCGTATCCATCAAGGAAGATACGGCGTATCTGTGCCTGCACTCACCAAAGACCACGAAGGACACAAGACCAATACACCGTATCCTAGAAAGGCAATATGCCGCATTCAAGCTATATAGGAATAAAATATTCGGGAAGATATCAAACGTGGTCCTACTCCAAGAAACTCTAATACGCCGTATCCAACACCTTGGATACGCTGTATCGACACCGACTCTAGACCCTATAAATACAAAACTCAAAAACGAGTTTTAAGTGTGCTAAATCATATTCTCGATACCTAAACCACAAAAGTCAATTTTCAGAGGAGAAAAAGAGCAGAAGAGGTCTCGCAACGCATTCCAATCCATAGGAGACAACATGTAATTTCTTATACTTTTGTAATCGTTCAGTTTTTGGTATCATTCGTTAACTTGGTTAGTTTACCTTGGCTAAGCCATTACTCTTGTATTAATTATGATGTTTGAAGGCTAATACCTTCGGGTATTAGCCATTATTATGAAGATCTGAATGTTTGGTTTTGTTTATATCTCGATTGCTTAATTTATCGTCGTATGCTTGTTTATGTTTATCAATTTATACTTGTTTATGTGCTTTAATATGCGACCTATCATTCAACTGGATCTAGTGATACGGACCAAGTAATCTAGATGCCGGGATAGCTCTCCATATAGTAATTTATACATCTAGAATCATAGGATCACAAGTATTGTCCTTCTAAATTCGTGCTAAGGATATGCTTCTGGCTTAACTAGTTAACGAAAATTGCCTTTGGTTTATTGAACAAGTTGACGAGCAGGCGAACCTAGATAATTCAACAAATAACATTCTGATTCCATTGGATAGTTAAACAAGTAGACTACTAGAGTATAAATTGCCATTAAGCAGTAAGTGGGTAAAGTCTCTAAGAGCTAGGGTTTAACAAGATCACCATTTCTTTAATCCCTAAGATAGATTATAATCAGCAAATAAGGATGCTTTATGAGGATGCTTTAATTGTGACAGAATTAATGTGTCTAGGTCTTAGGATGAAGTCCCGTCTAAGTCTAAGAATGATATTCCACCTCGAGATAAGTAATCATTCACAGAATAAACAAACCAACTTCTAATCAAATTAATGATGGCTAATATAGTTTTCTATTATAAGTCTTGACCGCTCTTTTATCTTCTATTAATTTGCTTGCGTAGGTTAAAGTGTCTTGAATTGATTGTAGTCACCACTAAACCCGTGCCAGTCTCTCAGGCTGAAACCCTTTTTTACCTGATATAATTAGGATTAGAACTAACATGGGATTAACATAGGTTTGACTTAGATTAGTAAACCAAAGTATTAATAAATTGAGAGATTTAACATCGCTTCAAGTGTTTGACACCCTACTTACCACGAATCT
>BQNB010187350.1:0-10738 GCA_026074375.1 Tanacetum coccineum
GGCAGTTTTTGTCTGTTTTTGGTCATTTAAGCTCGTTTTCAGAGGTAAAAGATATGTGTAATTAAGCACTTATCAATATGTATATAATATTATTATATTATATAAAAAACTAATATAATTTTTTTAATTATTATTAATATTATTAATTTAATTATTATAATTATTTATTTATTAGTTAATTAGTATTATTATCATTATTAAATTTATTATAATAATAATAATTATTATTTAGTATTATTACTATGTATTATTATTCTTATTATCTATTTATTATTATCATTATTATTATAATTATTTTTTTATTATAACATCACTTTATTATTATTATTATGTATTTATTGATTTAATTAATTATTTATTATTAGTATTATAATTTTATTATTTTTATTATTATTATTGTTAGTATCATTTATTTATTTATTATTATTATTATTTATAATTTTTTAATTATTATTATTATTATTATTTTTACTACTACTTTTATTATTTTTTTATTATTATTAATATTATTTAAATTTTTTCAAAAAATTTAAATTACATTACATTGAGATCAAACCAAACACAGTGACAGATTACTTCAATTACAATTCCAACACATTACAACCTTTTGAATTACAATTCATTCAAATAACATATCCTTTGATACATTACAATTTCTTTCAAAACATACTACGAACCAAACGTCCCCTAAGTGTTTCTTTGGCCCTATGAGTGTCACACCCCGTAAATTTCAGGTTAATATTTTTAAACTTTTTTGATTATTACTTTTGACTTTTATACGTTACGTTTGAATCTGACAGTTTACCGGGAAGTTAAACCGCGTAAATCTGAAAAACGTCATCGGGCGCGTTTCGGCATCGGTTATTAATAAATTTAGGCTTTATATGAGATATTTTAACTTTTCTAAGTGTTTCGTGATTTTTAATCACTTTCGATATTAATTTTAGGGTTTTATCTTTTAAATTGCATTTTAAATCATTGATTACTGATTTCTATTTTTCTAGTATCAGATTCGACGTGATTTAGGGATTAGGGTTTCGATTTTAAATCGATTTCTTGTCCTTGGGATCACCATTCATTTGATGCTTGAGATCTAGGTTATAATTAATCATTGTTCTCTGCTCATTAATGTATATTATTGGTTCGACATAATTCATTAGGTTTTTTTTAGGCTTGTTTCATTTTTTAGGGTTTAGATTTCGCTTCCACAATTTTGTTAGGTTTTGCTGTTACAATTCTTTGGTGTCGGTTAACTCAAGCTTTATAAGAGAATAATATCTGCTGAATCAGATGGAAGTCGGTAAGGGTTGTTTTTGCGTTGATTGCTAAAAACCCTAAGCGATTAGGGTTTTCTTGTTTCCTTTTATCCGTGAATCGTTGCTGCTGTTCATTTGTTTGTGTTTTTGGAGAGAGGATACGGGTGATCATGCACCCAAGCTACTAGTTGTTTTAGAGTCCGAAATTTTTAAATTGTCTGGCAGATATTAGAAAGGATGTCAAGCTATGAAGCATATCGTACGCGTTTAAATTATATGCCTACAGGGAAGAAAATGGCTACTCAGGATGATCCAGTGGGTATGATTTTGGTTTTGAATATAACATGTAACGAAAATGCATCTATGAGGAGAAGGGAAAGGCCATGTAGAGAAACCCTTGTCTCTGGTAAGGGTTCCTAGCATCATTATAGCAAAAACAATCAATAGAATGTTGTGCACATCTCAGAACTAAAGGAAATGATAAGTATGAAGGAGCCGGTGTTTCAATTCCACTTTCGCTGTTGAAGAGGTTGAGTGCTCGTTTTTGATATCTAATTAAGTGAAGAATACGTGGCGAAGTTTGGACTAAACGAATTAATCTAGGATGAAAAATTTTTCTTCCTATTCATTTGAAACTAGGGAGGGAAGGAGAAGGTGATTAAGAAAAGGTCGTGCTTTGCGCGTGTGCCTTTGATTTTGAATGTTTTGAGGACACAATACTGTATTGAGGAAGGAGAAGTTAAGAAGGTCCAAGTGGGTAAGAGATGCACCATGTCCCATTTGCGTGTATTCTGAGTGGGGCTGAGCTTGATCACAACTCAAATTGTCAGTCAATTATATTGGACACGTATACTAGCAAATGTGAGTTCGTTCATGGGTAAGAAAGAATATGCGTGGGCTTTTGAATGAAATTTCTGCGAAAGGGAACTTATGGACCAATGTTATAGCAATACCATTGGTGAAGGTAAAGTCAACATTGGCCTACTAATTGACATCGATTACAATGAAGCCTCCTTCTTTGTTCCACTTGCAAGATTTTTGATCATACAAATGAAAAATGTCCGAAACTTCACAAAATGTATACCCACTGAAGTTTATGGACAAGGATGGTTTTGTTGAGGTGAAAAAGAAGAAGCAAAAGCCGAAACAGCCCTAATAAGTATGAAGGGATGAGAATGAACAAAGCTAGACAAATTTACACTATAGACGAGTTGAAAAATGTGAGACATCTAGCACTAATTCTGAACAGGCTTGCTAAGGAGTTGGAGAAGATCTTTGGCGTGTGGACACTATTGCAAGTAATCAGTGATGCCTAAAGGAGAGTGATATGCCTTTAAAAAACGCATTTGAAGCGTTAAAGACGAGAATGATATACTTATCTGTATGACAGTTGCATAATGATATCAATAATTCAAGTGATAATAAGATGTTGTGAGGAGCGGATTATGGAGGATATAGAGGAAAATAGATTGCGAATGACAAGGGGCAAGCACTCCTTAAGATAAGTTATTAATGTGTAATATGCTTCTTGGAACATTCGGGTTTAAACTTCTCCCCGAAACAAGAAGAGGTGACACAAGTTATCTTGAAAAATCAATTTTCTGTTTGTGCTATCCTCGAGTCACATGTTAGTGATTCTAACTTGGAAAAATTGTGATCGCGTGTTTTTAGACATTGGGAATGGACTTCTAATAGTCTTTCATGCACTAAAGGTTCACGTATCATTGTCGGTTGGAATAGGAATGATGTGGATTTGTCGGTTCACGCCCAAGTAGTGCATACGCGTATTTGGCTGAAACTTGAGAAAAAGGAGTTGTTTTGTTCATTTGTGTATGCCCACAATAGGTATATTCAGCGGCGAAGTCTGTGGAATAATTTAGGTATGCACTACTACTATATTCGTCAAAGGCCATGGTGCTTATTAGGTGATTTCAATGCTGCTCTCTTTCTTAATGATATGACGGCTGGTTCATCCAATATTGATATTGCTATGCGAGAGTTCAAAGCTTGTGTGAATGAGATTGAGGTGTCAGATATTCAGCAGGCTGGTCTCAAGTTTACATGAAATCAAAAGCCAAAAGGAGTTGATGGTTTGTTAAAGAAGCTTGATCGTGTTTTGTCTAACATTGAATTTAATGATATGTTTCAGGGTGCGCATGCTATTTTCCAGCCATATCATTTATCGGACCATGCTCCGGCTGTCCTTAATCTTCCTTTAAAGGTTAAGGCCAAGCCAAAACCATTCAAGTTCACTAATCTGCTGGTTAAGAATTCAATGTTTAAAGAGACTGTTTCAAGAAGTTGGAACCTGTCCATTAGTGGTTTCTACATGTACCAGGTTGTTCATAAGCTAAAATGCCTTACGAAGCTGTTTCGTATTTTGTTGTATGAGACGGGCCATATTTTTGATAATGTTAAGAAGCTTCGACATGATCTTGATACTATGCAGCGGGCATTGGATTTGGACCCCTTCAACCTTGCCCTTCGTGAGGAGGAGGCGACCTATGTCCAAGCTTTTAAAGAGGCGATCTTGTTGGAAGAAAATTTTTTGAAACAAAAAGCTAAAATTGATTGGTTGCGGGAAGGGGATACGAATTCAGCATACTTTCACAAGGCGGTTAAGAGTCGTGTTAGTAGGAGTCGAATTGATGTAGTTACTAACAGCAATGGGGTTGTTTGTGAGAATGATCAAGTCCCGGATGCGTTTGTATCCCACTATGAAGCCTTTCTTGGACAACCTGGTATTGTTGCTAATCTTAATATGTCAAATTTATTTCCTACCAGGTTGGATACGGTTGCTGCTATGGATATGACGCGTATGGTAAGTGACATGGAAATTAAGAATGCTATGTTTTCTATGGGAAATGAGAAGTCTCCTGGGCCTGATGGTTTTAGGGCGGCATTTTTCAAAGAAGCATGGGATATTGTTGGAAATGATGTGATTCTTGTTGTTCGTGAGTTCTTTGTTAATGGCAGGTTGTTAAAGGAGCTTAATCATACTATAATTTCTTTAATTCCGAAAGTTTCTACTCCTGCTAGGGTGAATGACTTTCGGCCCATATCTTGTTGTAATGTGTTGTTTAAATGCATTAGCAAGGTTATAGCAAACCGGATCAAATCTTGCCTTAAGGATTTGATTAGCCCGAACCAGTCCGCATTTGTTCCTGGTAGAAGTATTGCGGATAATATTTTGCTTACCCAAGAAATTATGCATAATTATCACTTGAATCATGGTGCTCCTAGATGTGCTTTTAAAGTGGATATCCAGAAAGCGTATGATACGGTTGATTGGGAGTTCTTGAGGACGATTCTTACGGGGTTTGGTTTTCATAACCGAATGGTTGGTTGGATTATGGAGTGTGTTACTTCAACCTCCTTCTCTATTTGCATTAATGGTTCTCTTCATGGGTATTTCAAGGGTAAGAGAGGGCTTCGTCAAGGTGATCCGCTTTCGCCTTATTTATTTACTCTTGTTATGGAGATCTTAACCCTTATAATCAGAAGACGGGTACAAGAGTCGGATGTTTTTACTTATCACCGTAATTGCTCCAGGTTAGATTTGGTTAATCTTTGCTTTGCGGATGATTTGTTTTTGTTTGCTTATGGGAATGCGAATTCAGCTCGTGTTATTATGGAATCGTTGGAGGAATTCAAGCTTGTATCGGGTCTTACTCCAAGCCTTCCTAAGAGCACGACTTATTTTTGTAATGTCACTAATCATGTTAAGATGTCTATTCTTCAAATTCTCCCATTTGAAGAGGGTAGACTTCCGGTAAAATATCTTGGTGTTCCTTTAGTTTCGTCTAGGCTGATTTACAAGGATTGTAAGGAGTTAATTGAAAAAGTCCAACATCGGGTTGATGATTGGAAGAATAAATCTCTTTCGATTGCGGGCAGATTGCAACTTGTGTCTTCTGTCATCGGTTCGTTACATGTGTTTTGGGCTTCGGTCTTTATACTTCCCACTCGCATCCTTCTTGATATTGAGCAGATTATGCGGGGCTTTTTGTGGTGTCAAGGTAAAATGCGCAGCGGTAAAGCAAAGGAGGCTTGGGAGGTGGTGTGTCTTCCTAAAGATGGAGGAGTTTTAGGTATTTGTAGATTGGAGTCTTTTAATAAGGCTCTCATGACTACTTATATTTGGAAGCTTCTTTCTCGAAAGGAATCTCTTTGGGTTCAATGGATTCATGCTTATAAGTTAAGAGGTAGGAACTTTTAGGATCTTCCTTATCGTGGTAACATGACGTGGGGTTGGAGGAATATTCTCAAACTCCGGCCCGTTATCAGACAGTTTATATGGCATAATCTTGGTGATGGCTTGGATACGTCTTTATGGTATGATCGTTGGTGCAACCAAAGCCCTTTAGCTGAATTTGTTTCAACTCGGGACATGTATAGCGAAGGGTTTAGTACATCTTCTTATGTTTGTGATTTGATGTGTAATGGCAGCTTAGCATGGCCGAACGTTTGGTTAAGTAAGTATCCAACTTTGTGCTCTATTCCTACTCCTAATTTGCAACCTGATTCTTGTGATACAATTGAATAGCGGAATGAGGATGGTTTGGTTAAGGTGTTTTCAGCCCATGAAGTTTGGAGTTCCATTCGCCCTCAAGGTGTTAAGGTGGATTGGTGTGATGTGGTATGGTTCTCTAGTTCTATTCCCCATCATGCATTTCATCTTTGGCTGGTTATTCGTCATCGTTTGAAGACTCAAGATAATCTTAGGCCATGGGATGCGGCTGGTTTAAACACTATGGTGTGCACGCTTTGTGAAACGCAACCGGATTCTCACACTCATTTATTTTTTGAATGTGTGTTTTCACAACAGGTTTGGCATCATCTTAAGGGATTGGATGGTCTTCCTAATGCCTCTGACTCTATTGATGCGATTATTAATGATATTAAGCCATTTGCGGCTAGGAGAACGTCTAGAAGTATCATCGCTAAACTTGTTGTGGCTGCAACTACTTATTTTGTTTGGCAAGAACGTAATGGTCGTCTTTTAAAGAACTCCAAACGAATGGTTAGTCAAGTGATCGAGTGTATTATGAATTCGGTAAGACTCAAGCTAATGTCTTGTCGATTGAAGAAGACCAGTAGTGCTTTGGTTATGGCGAAGGATTGGAATATTTCCGAATCTACCTTATGTTAGTTCTTATGGTCTAAGTTTTTTGTTTATGTAATGTTAGGTGGTATTTCCCTATTGGTGTTATTGTTTATGTAATAGGGTAATCCCTTGTGGCATGTCACTTGGGTAGTAGAAGTTCAAGCTTGGCTTGAGGTTAATGTGGCACGTTAGTCACATTCCATTGTACTTAACTGGTTTTGTTGGGTGATTAATATATTTTACCGGGGTAAATCCCCTTTACCCAAAAAGAAACTCAAAATCTTTTCGTGTAAACTCAAGTTATCGATAATCTTATACCCTAAGTCCAAAAATTTCGTGATCATGCTCATGTCCTCACCTCTACCCACGAAATTTTAGCCTATGGACAAGCTTGGACTTGAAATTAAATCATTTATGCTCCACTAACTCAAAATTTGAAAACTTACCATGCATGTGAAGGAAAATGACAACTTTGTTGGCTAGTGACTTGCATGCATGCCATTTCTTATACACTTGGACTATTATTGGTGAGCCAAGACCAAGCCATGAGCTAAACTTGGAGCCAAAGTTGGCTTGAACTTCCCCCCTCCTTGTGGCTAGCTTTGACCGAACCCAAGACCACACACACTCTTGGTGTGTGTTGGTCACATGTGTGCATCTATGAACCTTAAAACCCTAATCCATGTCCTATAAATACTATGTTATATCACAACTAGGGTTCACTTTCATTTCCAAGCCCCAAACAAAAACTCACATCTCTCTTTCTCTCTTTCTTTGCTCACGGCATCAAACCCACACACAAACACATTCATAACTTTTGATTTTCTTCAAGATCCACACATTCTAAGTTCATTTCCAAGGGTTTCTAAGGTAGATCCAAGTATTAGTTGTTTGATTTTCAAGGGTTTCTCAAGATTATAAAATTAGGGTTTCTAATTTTATAAGTGGGTTTATAGATCTAGTCATCTTGGGTGTAGATCTTGTGACTTCTACTTGTTTCCTTCATTCTTGTAAGTATTTCTTGGTCACCTCTTGTTTCATTTCTTTGAATCTTATGAGTATTGTTCAAGTTTAAGAGTCCATGTGTTTGTGTTACTTTTATAAAAAGAAATGATAAACATCTTGACAACTTTTATAAAAAGTAGGTTGCAACAATACAAATGAAGGGGATTAGGTTAGATTTAGGTGTGGTTTTGTTGTGGATTAGTTGTGAACGGAGATTAGGCTAGACTAGGCACCTCTAGTTTGATTCTTGCTCATCCAAATATGTCAAAAATTACATATGAAATATGTTATCTCTAAATTTTGTTCTTGAGATCTTTATCGCATGCGTTTTTTAAAAACATTTTAAAGTTGCATTAACAATGCATAACAACAATTTTATTGTGTTCTAACGTGAGTTATTTAAAAATAAAATTAGGTTTTGGTTCGAAATTAATTTCGACAAAACACTGTATATGTAAAATCTATGGCTTATGGAAGCATATTAGTATCATTATATCTTAGTAGTCCTAATTGTACAAAATTAGAAGAAAAATGGAAAAATCTCCAATTTTAATTTTTATGTTCATCATGTATCCTAGACTCAGATTGAAAGAAAATAGATGAAAATGACTTACAATTGATGATCTTTATATGATGTTAGTGAATGATTATTAGTGTCGAGTGATCTTCAATTAGTGTTTTAGTGGTGGATTTGAGGTTTTGGTGGTTTTGGTTGTCGTGTTCATCAGCTCCAGCAGGAAGAGGGGGTGTTTGGTTTTCGTGTTTTGAAAGTTTGTTGACAATGTGCAAATATTAGGACGTTTGCTGCGTGGCGGTCCCATATCGACCATGGGGGGCCTAAAAAGGGTTGGGGATGCCTGAGATATGGGGGCGCACGATTACAGGTTTTTGGACTTTTTTAAAAATTTTGACACGAATTTACAAAGAGATGTGACTTATAATTTTGCATTTCGCGAATTAAAAATATTTAAACAAGCTCCGGCTATGAAGTTGTTAAATTTTTTGTCACGACACGGAATGTATGCGAACTTGATCGAGACTAGAAGAAAGAGAGCGGGCTAACGACATTTATGGAATGTGTTTCCATCATTTGTAAACCAAGACGGATGATAATTAAAAGATTACATTTAAGGGGTTTTGTAAGAATGTCCGGCGATATTGTCGACGGAAGACACTTTTTAGATTGAGATTTGTCATTTCTAGGCATTATCAGAAGAAAGGTGGTGACTAATTTCCATATGTTTGGTTGTGTGTGGTGCAAAGGGTTTTGCACTTAAGGTCGATCGGCGCATTTATTGTAGCCACTGTTCAGGTCGTAGTCGAGTCGAACGTCGTAGTCGATAAGAGCTTTGTTTCATCCATGTGCTTGTTGACATTCCTTTCTGGGGATTACGTTATTCGCTTTGTAGTGGATTTTAGCATGATTGCGGTTTATTTCTTCGAGAACTCAAGATTCAAACTATCACGAACGTACAATTACGCTAGCGCTCTTTCTGTACCGACATAATATCCTGGATGGATCAGAGTCGGCATAACTCCGGTTTCTATGTCTGGGGTACCTTAGGTACATAATTCTAGTGTGTATGCCTTTAATGTATCAGAAGATTCGCTTAACCGCTTCAACGTGAGAGGTTTTGGGAGCCTCCTTAGAAGATTAAAAAAACTGGAAGCGGGCATAAAGGCAGACACTAAACATGATATCGGGCCTACTTGCCATTAGGTATAATAAACTACCTATCATGCGTCAATACTTGGTACTATCTACCGAATTACACTCTTCGTCTTTCGTAAGTTTAGTATCGGAGGACATGGGGGTTTTCATTGGTTTAGAATCTTCTAAGCTAATTTTTTAAGCATTTCTTTAATATATTTAGATTGATTAAAGAAAATACCATCATCTATTTGTTTTATTTGTAATCCAAGAAAGAAGTTAAGTTTACCCATCATGCTCATCTAGAAACTCTTTCATGCCAAGATATTATGTGCAAATTCATCACACATGTCTTGACAAGTCAAGCCGAATATAATGTCGTCGACATATATTTGAACGATGATAAGGTTTGACTTTTCTTCTTGGTAAAAAGTGTGTTATCTACCATTCCTATTTTGTATTCATGTTTAATAAGAAAAGTTGTTAATCTGTCACACCAAGCTTTGGGTGCTTGTTTAAGACCGTATAAAGCTTTCTTAAGTTTATAAACATGATCCAGTTTTTCAAAGTCAATGAATCCTAGAGGTTGTGCCATGTATACCTCCTCATTGATAAAACCGTTTAGGAATTCACTTTTTACATCCATTTGGAATAGCTTAAAATCTATAGCACAAACATAAGCTAATAGTATTCTAATAGATTCAAATCTAGTAACTAGGGCATAAGTTTCATCATAATCGATGCAGCCTTGAGCAACTAACCTAGCCTTATTTCGGGAAACGACATTGTTCTCGTCTAACTTATTTCTAAACACCCACTTAGTTCCTATGATTGTCATATTCCTAGGTTGTGGAACTAACTTCCAAACGTCATTAGTAATAAATTGATTTAATTCTTCTTGCATGACGACTATCCAAATTTCATCCGTTAAGGCTTCATTCACATTCTTATGTTCTAGTTGATATAAAACAAAAGAAGTTACTTTGCTTTTGGGCTTGTGACCTAAGGGTTCTTTGATTAAGGTTTCCTATGACATTTTCTAATGCATGGTTCCTAGATTCCTTAATATTGACTATTTCATCAATTTCTAAAGTTTCATCCTTAATGTCATTTTCTAGGTTTTTCTTTTCGGTAACCTTAATACCTTCTTCTTTATCTAAGTCATCATCCACCAAGGGTGATATCTTAAAGGGTGGAGGAGTTTCATCGAATGTCACGTTGAGTGATTTTTTGATTTTCATAGTGTGTTTATTAAGAATGATGTAGGCTTTAGTATTTTGGGAGTAACCTAATGATGTGTATTTTGCTTTAAATATATTTTGTTCAAGTTTTTAATTTATAAAACTCGATTACCGATACACGTACTAACATGCAGAGAACCCGATCGTATATAGTGTAGTAGCTTGGTAAATCCGAGGTCGTCCCAAGAGCTAAGGTTAAATAGTTTAATTTGATTGTTGTCACGATTAAAAATGGTTTTACGATTGATTTAAAGAATAACAGAAAAGTAAATGCAATAAAATAAATAGATAAAAGATATCAGGGAGAAAGGCATGCTAACTTAACCATTTCATTACCAATACTATGATTACATTTTCCTGTGCAATGTTCAATTATAAGTTCCATTAGTGGTCCTAAAGTCGACAGACCCAAATTTTTATTTAAGGTTGGTCCTATGCTTACTCTACGATCCCACATTCCCCTACGATCACACGAGCA
>BQNB010187351.1:0-12048 GCA_026074375.1 Tanacetum coccineum
TTCTCCCCTTTCTTTTACATTTTCACATGTTTTTTTACGATTTTGTTTGGTTTTTTACGTTTTCTTACGTTTTCCCCTTTTTTTACGTTTTCGTCCGTTTTTACGATTTCGTCTGGCTTTTTACGAATTGTCTAGGTCCCTTTTTACGTTTTCTCTCGTTTTCTTTACCTTTTGTCACACCCCGTCATAGGCGGAAACACGGGAATGCAACATAATGATCAATCACAACTAGTGTTGCAAAAATCGGCCTAGGCGGCCGATTAATCGGCGCCTAGGCGCTAGGCGGGGATTAACCGCCTTGATTTTCACTAATCGGCCTTATTAATCGTTTTGGTCAAAAATCGGTCAATATACCGATTAATCGGATAAAAATTGGCCAAATCGGGCATAAATCGGCCAAATCGGATAAAAATCGGCTAAATCGGTCAACTCGGTTACGGATAGAAATCGGCCACATTGGGGATTAATCGGACAAAATCGGCTAATTCGGGAAAATCAAGCATATATTTCAAAAATTTATAATTTTATATATAAAAAGTCCAATCCGATTAATCCCTGGTTAATCCCCGCCTAACCGATTAATCACTAGGCGTTACCCGGCCGCCCAGCTAGCGCCTAGCGATTTTTGCAACCTTGATAACGATATCACCTTAAAAACGTATATATATTTTTTGTTAAAATATACGGAATATCGGACCGAAACAAACCTAAAAACGTAGTTTAATTAAAAGTCAACAAAGTCAAAGGCTTTCCCCGGCGACATGTCGCCGGGGAAACTGTCCAAAAAAAACAAAAGCCCAATTTCCTAATACGAAAGCCCAAACCAGAAGCCCAATTGCGCAAATTAAAAGCCCAAACAGTTATCCCCAGCGACATGTCGCTGGGGAAAAGTTTGTCCACGTCACAGCAAACGTAATTAACACTAATTATCTTTTTTTTTAACAAAAGAATCCCCAGCGACGTGTCGCAGGGGAAAAGTAAGCGGGAAAATTTCCCGCCACGTTTTACGTAGAAATATTTGGTCAAATTTTAACGACCTTATCCCCGGCAACATGTCGCCGGGGAAAAGTTCAGACTACTTTGACTAAATTTTCTACGAGAATTGGTGCCACATAAGATCTATTTTTGTCGTTTAGTGCATATTCCCCAGCGACATATGTCGCCGGGGAAAAGTTTGTCACCTGTTCTCCTATTTCTTGTAGTGAATGCAAATTTTATCTTATATTTTTTTTATTTTGGATGGTCATCATCAACGTTAAATTGAGCTTTAATATAAAGCTAAGCTTGATCCGAGCACAATATAGTCGAGCTGAGCTTGAGCTTCCCTCGTTAAGCTCCCCAAGCTCGAGCCAAACATTATATTGTCAAGTCCCAACCAAATGGTATTGTCGTTGTGATTTTCATATGGCTTCGAAACTCATATATAAAATAAGTGAGATCGTAAATTTGTCTTACATGTATAACAAAACAATTAGGTTAACTACCTTTTTTATGCAGTAATTTTGTACTCTTTCCGTCTTAAAATAATAGTCTTTTAGTGACTTTTTAAGTTTTTTTCCTTTCAATTTTGACATTTAATATTTTTATTTGTATTATTTAATACTTGATGTAAAATATACGAATAGATTGGGTTTTAAATGTATTTTCATTGTTATAATTTTCATTAAGTATTGTATAACACAAACAAAAATATTAAAAAACAATATTGATAAAGAAAAACTTAAAATATCAATAGTGAACTATTATTTTGAGATAGAGGAAGTAATTAACTTCAACATCATTAATTATAGACTCGTCCATTTTGAAGTAGAATATAATATCATCTGTTATCACCCCAAACATAATATACACTTTAGATATAATGGGTGTATTTCATTTTTTGAAATTCTTAGAAAACTTAAAATTTATTTAAGAAAACACACGATTTAAGGAAACACACAAAAATACAAAAGTTGACTTGAGAATACATTAATGTAAAAGCTGACTTGAGAATAAATCAAACTGAGACACGGTTTATTAAAACTAGACGAGTACATGTGCATAACAACGGGATTTTATAGCGACATATAGTTAAATGTAATGTGTAACGTTTTGTGTAACCAAAATATCATTATAACTATCTGCCGCTATAAAATCTTGTTGTTGTGCACGGATAATCGTCTGGTATTTACAATTTATCTCCATCAACTTTATTTAATCATTTATTTTGGGTTTAAACTCATACTATCAATTAAAAATTTGCACATAAGATATCGATTTAACCCCGTTCCAATATGAAAGCAATACAACCTTGTTTATATGATTCATGGATGAAGAAAATTTATTATGTTACATCTTGTTTTATCTTAGCTTTGAAGTGTTTAACTCATAATACGAATTTCATCAAAACTTCAAGGTCATTATAAATGTTAGTTTAATCTTTATTTCATTTTAAATCTTAGTTCGCATAGGGGTCCAAAATCAAAATACTCCCCGTCGCCTAAATAAATGTCCATTGTTGACTTTCGAAGTCATTATTCTTCAACTTTGACCTTAAATTATTTTGTTTGTGTTATATAATACTTGATAAAAATCATACCAATGAAAATATATATAAAACTCAATCCATTCATATATTTTGCATCAAGTATTATATAACACAATCAAAATAATTTGAGGTCAAAGTTGAAGAATAATGACTTTGAAAGTCAATAGCGAACACTTATTTAAGGACGAAGGATATAAATCCGGTGCAAACATGAACCAATGAGGACAAAATGAGTCACTTATTATGATTAATTGTCGCGACTGCATTTTGTTTTTGTAGCAATATATATTTCAATTCAATTGAATATCGACATTGTTTAAATGAGTGAGTTTTTTTCTAGATCAAACGGATATCTAATTGCCTCGATCCTTTGATATGGATATGGTTATAGATGAATGAATAAAAAGAAACGAATAACAATACTTAGAGGTGGACCTAGGAGGTTCCCGGAGGTTCACGGAAACCCGATAAAATTTTGTCGGATACTGTAAAGTTTCGCTAAAAATCTCGATTTCTTTAAAATAAACCCGATCTCAAAATTCCGTTTTACGTAAATACTTTTTTTATTTTATTAGTCAAGTAATATATTAAGAAAATATCACAACATTACTAAATCCCAATATACATGTTGAAATTAAATAGTTAAATTAATTAAACAAAGCCCATTAATTTTGTTTTAGTTAGAAAAAAATCCCCAATCTCATTCTCTCTTGCTTCAAATCAGAAGATGAAAAAAGAGGGGCACTCATGTAATCATGTTCGTTGCTTTCTTTTTCTTTTTAAGGGTTTTAATAATTTTTTGTTTTCTTTAATTGCATTGCATATAAATATTTGTTAGCAGGGCCGGATTTGAGCATGTGCAAGGTGCTCGACCGTACAGGGCCTCAAAAATTTTTAAAGGCCCCACAATTTTCGGTATTGTGGCTGATTAATTTGCTTATAGCGTAAAGGTCATGATTATGTGATCTAAAATGGAAAAAGGTTTGATTTTCTACACAATGTTGAACCCCTGACAGTTTAAAATTATGCATTTATACCCCTAGCTTATAGTTTTCTTTTTCAGAAAGTACAAAAACTTTATAAAAGTGACAATTCCAATGTTATACTCAATATTTTGAAATGATAAATGGTTCAATTTTGTATAAAAAAGTTTCAATTGTCATCCAGTAATATTGGTGCTACAAATTTCCACGAATTCGACGATGTTTTTCTACTTATAATGTGTTTTGGAATTTTCATGGAGGTCTTTTCTAGATATATAAATCGAATATATCATCTTTATAAGCATGCATATCTAAGGCATACTACATCGAATGTTAAGAAAATCTCCGTTGAAGGGCAATTTGTTATCGTGGCACAGGGCCCCCAAAATCCACGGGACGGCCCTGTTTGTTAGTTATTGATTTTTAGTAGAGGTGGCAAATGGGTTGGTTTGGGTCGGTTTGGGTCATGGGTCAAATGCGTTATGGGTCAAATGAGTCATGGGTTAAACAGGTCATGTTTTAAAAATGGGTCTAACGGTTCATGGGTCAAACGGTTTGGGTCAGGTCAACCAACTAAATTATGGTGTTTTCATTCATTTTTGAAAGTTTTATTCGTTTCGTCAGTCTTTTTACGTTTTCGTCGGTTTTTTCCGTTTTTTACATTTTCGTCCGATTTCTTACGTTTTCGTCTGATTTTTTACGTTTTCGTCTTTTTTTTTACGTTTTTTTCCGATTTCTTACGTTTTCGTCCGATTTCTTACGTTTTCGTCCGTTTTTTTACGTTTTCACCCGATTTCTTAAGTTTTAATCCGTTATTTTACGTTTTCGCCCGTTTTCGTCAGATTTCTTACGTTTTTATTTTTTCGTCCGATTTCTTACGTTTTCGTCCGATTTCTTAAGTTTTCGTCCGATTTAATACGTTTTCGTATGATTTCTTACGTTTTAGTTCGATTTCTCACGTTTTCGTCTGTTTTTTATGTTTTCGTCCGATTTCTTACGTTTCCGTTAGTTTTTTACGTTTTCGCCCGTTTTTTTACGTTTTCGTCAGATTTCTTACGTTTTCGTCTATTTTTTTACGTTTTCGTCCGGTTTCTTACATTTTCGTCCGATTTCTTACGTTCTCGCCCTTTTTTACGTTTTCGTCAGATTTTTTACGTTTTCGTCTGTTTTTTTACGTTTTCGTCCGTTTTCTTACATTTTTGTCCGTTTTTTATGTTTTCGTTCGATTTCTTACCTTTTCGTTCATTTTTTACGTTTTCGCCCGTTTTTTTACGTTTTAGTCAGATTTCTTACGTTTTCGTCTGTTTTTTTACGTTTCCGTCCGCTTTCTTACGTTTTCGTCTGATTTCTTACTTTTTCGTCCGATTTCTTACGTTTTCGCCCGTTTTTTTACGTTTTCGTCAGATTTCTTACGTTTTCGTTTGTTTTTTTAAGTTTTCTTACGATTTCGTCCGTTTTTTATGTTTTCGTCATATTTCTTACGTTTTCGCCCGTTTTTTTTACGTTTTTGTACGATATTACATTTTCGTCTGTTTTTTAACGTTTTTGTCCGATTGTTTACGTTTTCGTCCGTTTTTTACGTTTTCGTCATATTTCTTTCGTTTTCGTCCTTTTTTACCTTTTTGTCCGATTTCTTACGTTTTCATCCGTTTTATACGTTTTCCTCCGTTTTCGTCTGGTTTTTTACGTTTTCGTCAGATTTCTTACGTTTTCGTTCAATTTCTTACGTTTTTGTCCGTTTTTACGTTTTCCTCTGTTTTTTACGTTGTCGTCCGGTTTTTTATGTTTTTGTCATATTTCTTACGCTTTCGTTCGATGTTTTACGTTTTCGTCCTTTTATTACTGTCGTCCCGATTCTTAACGTTACTTCTGTATTTTTTATCATTTACTTTGTTTTCGTCGTTTACCTTTACGTGAATCGTCTGTTTTCGTACGTTCTCGGCGTTTTCGTTCGTTTTATGTTTTTGTCATTTTTGAAAACGAATAAAGACGTACAAAAGGTAAGAAAACGAAGATAGGGTTGAAAAAACAAAAGAAAACGTCCAAAACGGAAGAAAACATAAACGTAAGAAAGCGGACAAAAACATAAAAATATGGCAAAAAGGTAAGAAATCGGACGAAAACGTAAGAAATCAGACGAAAACGTAAGAAATCGGACGAAAACGTAAAAAACAGACGAACACGTAAGAAATATGACGAAAACTAAAAAACCAGCAAAACTTAAAGAAATCGGGAGAAAAAATCGATGGAAGAACGAATAATCGACGAAACGTAAATAACAGACGAAAACGTAAGAAAATCCCCTTGACGAAAACGTAAAAAAAAAATGGGCCAAAACTAAAGAAAACAACGGAAACATAGAAATCGGAAACGAAAAACGTACCACCAACGAAACCGTAAGAAAATCGGGACAAACGTTAAGAAATCGAACGAAAATGTAATAAAACGGACGAAAAAGTAATTAGTCGGGCGAAAACTTAAGAAATCGGACGAAAACGTAAGAAATCGGACGATAACGTAAAAAATCGGACAAAAGAAAATAGATGAAAACGTAAAAAATCTAGCGAAAACGTAAAAAAACGGGCGAAAGCGTAAGAAATCGGACGAAAACGTAAAAACGGACGAAAACGTAAGAAATGTGACGAAAACGTAAAAAACGGACGAAAAAGGTAAAAAACAGACAAAACGTAAGAAAACGGACGAAAACGTTAAAAAAAATTCAGACGAAAACGTAAAAGACGAAAACGTAAGAAATCGGACGAAAACGTAAGAAATCGGACGAAAACATAACAAATCGGACGAAAACGTAAGAAATCGGACGAAAACGTAACAAATCGGATGAAAACGTAAGAAATCGGACGAAAACGTAAAAAATCAGACGAAAACGTAAAAAATCGGACGAAAACGTAAAAAATGAGACGAAAACGTAAGAAATCGGACGAAAACGTAAAAAACGGGCGAAAACGTAAGAAATATGACGAAAACGTAAAAAAACGTAAGAAATCGGACGAAAACGTAAAAAAACAGACGAAAACGTAAGAAATCTGACGAAAACGTAAAAAAACGGACGAAAACGTAAGAAATTTGACGAAAACGTAAAAAACATATGAAAACGTCCAAAAACCGTATAAACGTAAAAAAAAGTTATGATTAGAGTATATCACTTTTTAAGAAGTTATAACTAATTAGGTTAAAGTTTAACTAGGTCGACCCATTCGACCCATTCCTATGACCCATTGGACCCATTCATTTAATTTAAAAGTATGTTTAAAAGCCCATTGGACCCAAACTTCATTTAACTTAAAGACCCAAATGACCTAAATATTTAAAAAAAATGACCCAATTAAACTCATTCTTTTATATTTGGGTCAAGATTGCCACCTCTAGTGATGGGTTGTTGTCAAACATAAATTTGGTGTATGTATATTGAGCTTATTATAAGAGTGAAAGGAGTCGTCGTGCCATTCATTGGCGCCAAAGAACGGCCAAAACCAAATGTCTCAAACGATATTCCGCAAGAATCACTGGCTAAATCTACAACCGGTACTCCTTCGAGTATTGAACCGATTAGAATTGACTTGGATGCTCTTCCTTCAGATCCCGTCGATAAACTTTGAATTTTTTTATTACGACCCTAACAAAAGAGAAGAAACAAGACGTCTATATTACGATAGAGGACCTTGTCAACCACGTGGTCATGTCTTTCCACCAATAAGTATAGGGCTAAGGTTAGACGTTTTATTGTGAGTTGGTTTAATGAATTTGGTTGGTTAGAGTATAGCGTAAAAGCGTAAAGCGTTGTGTTTGTGTTGTTATTTATTTAGGGATATGTTGAAAATCAAGGTGGAAATGATGCTTTTATAATTAATAAGTTTGATAGTTAGCGTAAAAAGCCATACTTGTATGTGCATGTGGGTAATGTTGATAGCTATCACAACAGAGCATTTCAAAAATGTGAAAATCTATTGAAATAAAATCAATCAATTTTGGATGCCTTTAATAAGAAAAGTGAGATTGAAAAGACTTGATAAATTATTCTATTGAATGCTACAACTTCTTGTGTAAGATTATGTTTGAAAACCGTAAATCCAAATGCGTGGTTATGGTGAATTTGAAACTTCACTATTTAAAGGGATGTTTCTTAAAATATATCACTTTCTTGTAGATCATAATGAGGCTATTCGCGCGGTTACATCAAAAAGCGCCAGATTCGTACATTGACATCTCCGAATATTCAAAAAAGATGTTTGATTTCTTTTCTAAATGATAGTTAACGTCCAAGGCGATTTTGAAATGGTGTTGATGTGTTTTCCATTTCATTGTAAGTTGACGAGTCTAGTGATATGTATCTAAAAAAGAACAAATGGTGTCCCTTTGAGATATTCTGATAACTATGGAACATGTAAAGGAGGATTTGTGTACTTATTCAAGTGAAAGAACCTTCTCAACTCTTAAAGCAAGATTGATATCTTTGATTTAGCGAACAAAGAATTAATCTTGAAACATGTAAAATGTCAAAACTTATCCGGTTAAGAATAATACCTTGTATGGGCTTACAGTTCTTTATAATTATCTTCTAATACGTTTTAATTAAACTATTATAAACATTTAAGGAAAGGAATATATTGGAGCATAGTAAAATGTGTGGATAGTTAATATCTTGAAAGCTTGATTCTAAAAGAAAAATAGTCGGCATACTAATAAACATGTGTTATTGCTCACCAACTTCAGTTAGTGGTTGTAGCTGTTGCAAAAAACCACGACGGTTTCAGTAACCTTTTTGATATTTTATCTATTGTTACAAAATGTGGTTGTGGTTCTTTCCTAACTTAATGATTTGATTGGCTACAAAAACTTCATCTTGTAAACTTTGTAATTCTTCTAACTTCTTCTAGTTTTTTTAATAAATATTGTTTAAAAAAATACTAGAAAAGGCATTTCTAGAGGAGAAAATTAAAACAAGAAAGGGAAAAGCCAAGATGTACTTTTGTAATGAGCTGAAAATACATTGAAGGGTTTCTCATCATATAGAAGCATACGATTTTTGATAAATTTGTTTCTATAAATTTCTTAAGGTCCTTCACTATGTTAAAGAAGATGGTAATACTTTGGTTAATCGAAAGATGTTCAAAGAAAGGTGGCCTTTGGTGATATCTAGTTTATATTTTTTAATAACCTCTTATGTGTAAAGGGTTTGGCGTTTATCAACTCCAAAATAACTTGTTATGGACTAGGGTTATTAAAGCTAATTCATGGCGAAGATGGGAAAAATGGTAGCAGAT
Source organism: Tanacetum coccineum (assembly GCA_026074375.1). Classification (NCBI taxonomy): domain Eukaryota; kingdom Viridiplantae; phylum Streptophyta; class Magnoliopsida; order Asterales; family Asteraceae; genus Tanacetum; species Tanacetum coccineum. The sequence continues at coordinate 8,793 of BQNB010187351.1, forward strand.
TCAAGGTTGGTTACAAGTCCATTTGGCGAAGCATTCTCCAGGAGGTGGAAACATTGAAGATAAAAGGTATACACTTAAATAATTTTATGGAAAAAAAACTAGGCAGATGGTGCGGATACTTATTTTTGGGAGATTTTGTGGCAATGAAACATGTTTGAAACAAAGATATCTACAAGCTTTAAGCGCTGGAAGTGAAGATGACTGTCCGATGTGGCTTCTAAACTGTCACAAAGAACTTACCTCGTCTTTTCCGTCGTCTCCTAAAGCGAGTGGAACCAGATCAGTTGACGGATTTGACGACTTACGTGGAAGGGTGTTCTGGTGTCACGCCTGATAGTGGTATTGGACGCTTGAATGTTCGGAGTGAGTCTCGTAGCTTTCGCTCGAAAGGTTATTGAGATAACAGTTTCGGAAGTTGTCCCCTACTCAAACTCGATGGATAAAAGCGTGCCAAATCATGTTAATATTCATCGTAGAATGTTAAGAATGTATTGTTTAACCTACCCGTCTTAATATTAATCCCGGAGAGGTATGATATATCCGTCTATCTTTGTCCCGTTTGTGGTAGCGTCACGGAATCGTCAAATCATTTATTTATGATTGCCTTGTTGCGAAAATAATTTCGCAAGATTTTCCGTTGGTGGGAGGTGATTTTCATGGAAGTGCAATACGTTCGATGAATGGTTTCTATGGATCCGTACATCTTCGGATTCCACTCAAGCATAAAAGGTGTTTAGAAGGGTTGTTTGGGTTGTGGTGGCTAATTTGGGCTTATCGTAATAAGTGTGTTTTGTGTGGTTTCTCACTTCTAAGGCTGTTTATTTTTTTGATGATGATTGTGTCGTATTCCTTTTATTTGGAGTCCGTTTTAGATGAATGTAGTCGTTTAGTTGGGTTTATTGGCTAAAAAAATCCTCGATCCTTGTAACTTTAATTCCTTCTAGCTTCTTCCTAGTTTTTTAATAAAGTGTTGTTCAAAAAAAAAATCAAGAAACAACATATAGCCTTACAACACATTTCAAAACACTAAATTTTGTGTTTTACTTGTACTTGTTACATATCTTGGGGATCACTCATGCATTGTCACGGAATTTTCAAAAGAAATATCAAATTGTTTTGGAATCCGTTTCATTGGTGAAAGGAACCATAAGAGCATTAAAGCATGCCAGGGGATCGGGTTTTAATTCACTCTTAAAGAATGCAAATTTGTTTTGTAAATTACATGGTATTGAGATGGCGAATATGGTTAAATCTCATTCAAAAATCCGAAGAAATAAAATTACCAATCATCGTCATTTCGATGTTGATATTTTCAATACAGTTTTGGATATGCAAACTCAATAGTTTGATGATTGTTTTATTGAGTTAAGCACCGATTTACTAGAAAATATGTGGCGTTGAGTCCATACAATTCATTTTACTCGATTTCAAGCTAATCGAGTTGCTTAACACTTAGTGAGATGGTACAACATGAATTTCACTAGATTGAGAGGTTTACGTCTCTAAAGATCTTGTTACCTGTCAGATTTTTTTTTGGAACGGCAATTTTATATCAACACAACACTAGCAAGGAGCTAGAACTTACAAAGAAATAAAAGAAGGATTCTTTAGCCACTCATTCCACCCGAATGAGGCTTTGCTTCTAGACTTATACCAATTAAAAGAACAAGAAACAATTACGTCCAATATCAACGACTTCTTGGGGTGTAACAATCAAAAAAATTTAATCCGATGACCAAACACACCACCACATAACACTCCAACTCCTTCGAGCCCAACTCTATCTTAGACGACACAACGCATAGAAATTAACCAAGATTTCACATGCAAACGTATGAATTCGAAATCAGCAACAGGAATATCCATGCCCCCCCCCCCGCGTGTGGGGAAAAAAAAAACACACAAATAAACAAAAAAAACCACCAAGGGAAAAATGGATTTTCATTATGACCTCGCTGCTTAACCAAATCCCTAAAAAACATATATCCTAGATTCAACTCCACAATCACAAATAGGGCAAGAAAGAGACGAAATACCAATTCCACGACGATTTATTGCTTTATGTAATTGCAATAAATGTTGTTAGGTGGTATAAATAGATGGATGAGCGTGAAATATTTTCCGCCAAATCAAAATATTGATACTACATCGCGTCTTACCGCGATAAACCGCTACTACTTAATGACGTGACATTGTCTATAAACGCAAATGTGATTATTTTAATATGGTAAATGTAATTATTACACAAAAAATGCGTACATTATCATTCGGTATCACAACCGTCGCTATTAATGTTAATGATTTGACATAACATAACAATTCAATCGCTGATGTCTACCTTTCACATGGTTTAGCTCACATTTTTATGGGCAAATCGCATAAAAAGGTACCCATCTTAGGCTTAATGTCAATTATAGGTACTCATCTTTTTTTCTCTCAATTTAAGGTATCGATCTTTGTTTTTGTTGCAACGTTAAGCAATTAACAGGTTTTTTGGTTACATTTCTAACGATCGTTATTTTATTATTGCATCGTTAGTCCTTTATATACTATATTTATTTTCTAGATCTGACCCGTCCAAAACGACCCTTTATATCACATTTTCACGACTCAGGTTCTAAATAAAATTTATGCGAAACGACGTTTCGGACAACTTTTTAGTTTTAACCGAGACTTGAATCGCAACAAAAAATGACCAAAATGCCCTTACGGGATTCTGCTAAAACTTATTATATTATTAATAAAACGCAGAAATTTGACTTTCGGTTTTAACCCGCTATCATGCGAAACTAACAAACCTCGCGGCAAAGTAAAATGTCATTCCGAACAACTTTCATGTTTTGCCGGAAGGCTATAACTGACTCGACAGTGCTCAAATCGAACGTTTTCAAATCTGCCAGCTTATTACATTTTTATACACATATTTTTATACACGTTTTTCTACATGATTTTATTCACGGTTTTATACACACATTTTTATAGTTACATTTTATACACACATTTTTATACACATATTTTTATACACGTTTTTACACACATTTTTATCTACGTTTTAAAAAAAATGCATAAAAATGTGTCTGTAAAAACGTGTATAAAAATGTATGTATAAAATCGTGGATAAAAGCATGTAGAAAAACGTGTATAGAAATGTGTGTATAAAAACGTGTGTATAAAAATGTGCATAAAAATGTGTGTATAAAAACATTTATAAAAATGTATATAAAAACGTGTAAAAATGTGTGTATAAAAACGTGTA
>BQNB010187352.1:0-12048 GCA_026074375.1 Tanacetum coccineum
ATCCCAATCGATTCGGATCGATTTCGTACCCTGTTTTGGATCGAACGAATTGGATCGCAATTCGTGGCTACTGTAGCGAATTATGTGACTATGCACTATACGATGGCTCGTGGTGCCACTATTAGAATTTAACATATTGGACATGTAATATACACGAGTAAAACGCAGTTTATAATAAGATCATGTATAGCATACAATCAATTAACATAAACAAACGTAACTACCTTGTTTACCTTTTCTTGTTGTGGATTAAACGATGAATAATTCAAGAACTCAATTAACACAACTACTCTACGTTAATGATGATCAATATAGATTATAAAGTAAGAATAATCCTCATATGTTTCTGCACACTACTCGCTTTTTAGCAATTTCAATTAGGAATGCTAGTTCTTGTTTAAAATAAGCAAAAGTTTAATCACTTGGATCTTTTACCAAAATTATAATCCTGCCTTAGGGGCGTATTTTCAATCGTCAATAGATGGAGGAGGAGAAAGAGACGAAGAAGACAAATTTTTGCTTTAGTGGGTTTTGTCTTTGTCCAAAATTAGATCATAATATCATTAGGTCTAAATTACTTGGCTTGCATAGCAAAGCAATCACAATCCTCTTTGGGGGGGGGGGGGGGATTTTCAAAAATGGCTATTACCGGAGGGGGGGGCCGCCTAAGGCGGGGTCGGGGGGGGGGCGTGTGGGGGACGGAGGCGGGTGTATGGTATCGGGTGGGCCGAGGGATTGGTGGGTTTGTTCGTTATTAGGGGTGGGGCGGTTAGGAGTCGGGGTTGGTATTGGGGGGGTGGGGGGTAGTTTAGGTTTGTGTAGTAGGTCGGTGGTTTCGTGTTGGTTGTGTGTATAGAGTGGGTAGGGGGGTGGGTGGTGGAGGGGTGGGGGGGGGGAACGAGGGGTTGGGTGAGTGGGGTGGGTGGGTTGGTGGGGGGGGTGGGGGGTGGGGGGGGTGGGGGGTGGTGGTGTTGTTGGTTCTGGGCGTTGGGTGGGGGTGTGGTGATGGTGCGGGGGTGCGGTGGGGTAGTGGGGGGGGGGGGGTGGGGGGGGGAGGGGGGGGGGGGGGGGGGGGGCTGCGGGGGGGGGGGGGTGGGGGGGGGGGGGGGGGGGGGGGTCGGACGGGCGGGGGGGGTAGGTGGATGGGGAGGTGTTGTGGGGGTGGGGGGGGTGGTTGGGGGGGGTGTTGTGGGGGTGGTGGGGGGGGTGGTGGGGGTGTTGGGTGGGTTGGTCGGTGGGGTTTGGTGGGGGTTTTGTGTTTTTCGTTTTCTTGTTTTTTTTTTTTTTTTGGTGTGGGTGGTTTTTAGTATTTGTGGGGGGGTGGGGTGGCGGGGCGGGGGGGGGTGGTGGGGGGGGGCTTCGGCTGGGGGAGGGGCGGTAGGTAGGAAGGGGAGTGGGGGGGGGGGTGGTGGGGGGGGGGAGGGAGGCGGTTTGTTGGGGTGGGGGGGCGGGTGGGTGCGGGGGGGGGCGAGGGGGTTGGGTGGGGGGCTTGGGGGGGGGGGGGTGTGGTTTTGGGGTTGTAGAATTGAAGGGAGGTGGGTGGGGGGTGTAGGGGGGGGGGGCTTGGTCGGGGGGGGGCGTGGGGGGGGGGGGGTAGGGGTGGGGGGGGGGGAGGGGGATGGGAGGTCCGGCGGGAGTGGGGGGGGGCGTGGGGGGGGGGGGCGGGGGGTGGTTGGGGGGAGTGTGTGTGGGGTGGGGGGTTTTTTATTGGTGGGGGGGGATTGTTGAGGGGGGTGTGGGGGGGGGGGGGGGAGGGGGTTAGGGGGGGAGGGGGGGTGAGGGGGTGGTGGGGGATGGGGGGGGCGTGGGAGGCGGGGGTAGGGGGGGTGGGTTGGGGGGGGTGGGGGGCGCGTGGGGGGGGAGAAGGAGGGGGGTGGTGGGTGGGGGGGGGGGGGGGTAGGCGGGGGGGGGGGGTGGTAGGGGTGAGGGGGGGGGGATTGTTGGGGGGTGGGGGGGCGGGGGGGGAGGGGGGAGGGTGGTGTGAGGTGGGGGAGGTCGGCGTCGTGGGGGGGGTGAGGGGTCGTGTGGCGGGCGTTGGTTGGGGGGGGGGGGTGCGAGGGGGGATGCGGGGGGGGGGGTGGGGGGAGAAGGGGAGGGGGGGGGGGGGGAGGGGGTGGGGGGGGTTGTGGGGGGCGTAGCGGGAGGTTGGGTGGGGGAGGGGGGGGGGGGGGGGGGGAGGGGGTGCGGGGGGAGGGGGTGTGGGAGTGGAGTGGGCGGGTGGGGCGGGAGGGGGAGGGGGGTGGGGTTAGGAAGGGGGGGGGGACGGTGTGGGGGGGGGGGGGGTGGGTGGGGGGGCTGAGTTGGGAGTCGTGTGATGTGTGGTGAGAGATCGAAGGGGGGTTGGGTGGCCTGTTAGGTGGCGGTGGTGTGGGTGTTAGGGGGTGGGGGGCGGGGGGAGGGCGTAGGGGAGGTGATAGGGTGGGGGGGGGGGTGGGGAGTGCTGGGGGGTGCGGGGTGTGGGTGGGCGGTGGGGGGGGGTGGGGGGGGGGGGGGGGGGGTGGGGGCGGCTGGGGGGGGTGTGTGGGCGCGGGGATGGGGGGGGGGGGGGGGGGGGGGGGGGGGGGGGATAGGGTGGGATTGGGGGTGGGGGGGACGGAGGCGGTGTGGTGGGGGGCGGTGTTGTGAGGGGGGGTGGGGGGGGGGGGGTAGAGGGGGCCGGGGGGTGGAGGGGTGGAGGCGTGTGGAGGGGGGGGGTAGGTGGTGAGGGGTGAGGGAGTTTTGCGAGGGTGATGGGGTTGTTGGGGGGGGGGGGGGTGGGAGGGGGCGTTGGGGGCGGGTCGGGGTGGTTTGGATGGAGGGGGGGAGGGGGGGGGCGGCGGAGATGTGGGGGGGAAGTGGTTGGTTTGGGGGTTGGGGGTGCGGGGGGGGTGAGGCGGTGAAGGGGGGTTGGGGAGGGGGTGAGAGGGGGGGGGGGGGGGGTGGGGGGATGATGTGGGGGTGGGGTGGGGGGTGGCGGGTAGCGTTAGGGTCGGTTTGGGGGCATGTAGGGTGGGGTGTGAGGGGCGGGGGGGGGGGTGGGTGGGGCGGGGCTGGGGGGTGAGGGGGGAGGGGTGTGTGGGGTGGGGGTGGGGGAGGGTGTTGGGGGGGGGGGGGGGGGGGGGGTGAGGTGGTACGGGCGTGGGTGCGGTCAGTGGGGGGGGGGGGTGAGGGTGTGTATTGGGGGGTTCGGGGAGGGGGGAGGGGGCGGGGGCGGGGGGGGGAGGGGGGGGGGGGGGGAGGGGGGAGGGGGGGGGGGGTGTAGCTCTGGGGGGGGGGGTGAGGGGGGTTGAGGGAGGGCGGGGGGGGAGGGGGGGGGGGAGTTGGGGGGGTCCAGTTTGTGGAGGGGGTGCGTGTGGGTGGGGTGTCTGGGGGGGGTCGATCCGTGCGTGGGGGAGCGGGTCATTAGGGGTGGGTGGAGGCTTGGAGTGAGGTGGGGCGTGGGTGGGGGGGATGTTTGGTGTCGGCCCGCGGGGCGGGTGGGGCTGGGGGGTGGGGTGGGGTGGGGGTGGGGGTTTTTGGTAGTGGAGGGATGTTGGGGGCAGGGTTGGGTGTGGTGGCGGGGGTGTGGGGGAGGTGGGGGGGGGAGGAGGGGGGGTGAGAGGGGGGGAGAGGGATGGTGGGCATGGCGGGGCGGGTGGGTGGTTGGGTGTGTTTTTTTTCTTTATGTGCATCATTTTTTGTTTGTTTTAATTTTTGCTTTCGTCTTTTTTTTTAATTATTTTTGTTTTATTTTTTCTTTTTTTTTTTTTTTTCTTTTTTTTTTTTTTCTGATTTTGTTTTTTGTTTTTGATTTTTATGAATTTTTTTTTTTTTTGGTTTTTATTTTCTTTTGTTTTTTTTATTTTTATTTTTTTTTTTTTTTTTTTTTTTTTTTTTATTTTTTAAGTTTTATATTTGTTTGGTTTATTGTGTTTTGGGGGGGGTTTTAGAGTTGGTTGTTTTTTTTTTTTTTTTTTTTTTTATTTTTTTTTTTTTTTTTTTTTTTTTTTTTTTTTTTTTTTTTTTTTTTATTTTTTTTTATTTTTTGTTTTTTTGATTTATTTTTTTTTTTTTTTTTTTTCTGTTTTTTTTCTTTATATTTTTTTTTTTTTATGGTTTTGTTGTTTGTTTGTTTTTTTTTTTTTTTTTTTTTTTTTTTTTTTTTTTTTTTTTTTTTTTTTTTTTTTTGGGGTTTTGTGTTTATTTTTTTGTTGTTTTTATTTTTGGTTTTTTTTTTTTTTTTTTCTTTTTTTTTTTTTTTTGTTTTTTTTTTTTTGTTTTTTTTTTTTTTTGTCTGTTTATTTTTGGTTTTTTTTGTTTTGTTTTTTTTTTTTTTTTTTTTTTTTTTTTTTTTTTTGTTTTTTTTTTTTTTAGTTATTTTTTTCCCCACTGTTTTATTTTTTGGTTTTGTGGTGTTTTTGGTTTTTTTTTTTTTTTCTTTTTTTTTTTTTTTTTGTTGTTTTTTTTTTTTATTTTGGTTGGTTTTCTTATTGGGTTGAGTTGGTGGGGGAAGCTGATGAGTGTTTCGGTTGGGGGGGGATTGGGGATTGTAGAGTGGTGAAGGGAGTGTGGTTTATGGGGGGGTGGTATTGGGGAGGAATGGTGGGGGGGGGCGGGAGTGAAGGAGGTGAAGTCTATGGAGGGGGATGGGTTTTTGGTTAGGTGGTAATTTGCTTGGGTGGTGGATGCCGTTGTGCCCTTGGTGTGGATTTATGGAGTGTGTAGGGCTGGTATAGGAGTGTTGTTTAGTCGTTGAGGGTTTGGGGGGGTGGGTTGGTGGTCGTGGCTGGGTGTGTGTGATTGTGCTGGTGGGGATGAGGTCGATGATGGGGGGTGTGGGGGGGGAATTTTGGTGGGTGGGGGGGTTTGGTGGGGGGTCGGGGGGGGATGTGGGGATGATGTGTTTGGGGGGGGGTGTAGGGTTGGGGTATATTGGGGAGGAGATTGTGTGGGGGGGTGGGGGGGTGGAGTTCAGAAGGGTGGGGAAGGGCTGGGGATAGTTAGGTGAGCAGGCCGAGGGGGGAGAGGGGGTTTGGGATGTGGAGCGGAATAGGGGGGGGCTGGAGGGGGGGGGGTGGGGGGGGGGCGTGGGTTAGGGGGGGGGGGGGGGTTGGGGGAGGGGGAGGGGGGGTTGGTTGGCAGGTGAAGTTTTAGAAGAGTTGTGGTTGTAATAATAGGGATTTGTTTGAGGGCTGTGATGCGGGGTTGGTATGTGTGATTTTTTTGGTTTTTTGGTTTGGGGGGGGAGGGGCGGTTTTGTGTTTTTTTTGGGGGTGTCTTTGGGGGGGGTGTTTGTTTTTGATTGGTGGTTATTGTTGTTTGTTTATATCAGGTTTTTAGACGCAGTTGGTTGTATTAATTTTATTAGTATTGGTTTCTTTAGTCTGTCTGAAAAAACTTAGACTTTCAGTTATACTTTCACGCGTCTCTGCTTTAGGGGGATTTCTGTTTGCTACATATGATTTTGGCTAGTTGCCATTTATTATTCAGCTTTGCCTGTCTGAATTTCTAACCCCTAAAAAGCATAAAATGACTATCAATCTGTAAAAATTCGTTTAACCCAGACAAAAATTTATATCAATTTTATTTTTTGATTCCTATGGTACGTTCTGTTTATCTCCAAAACACCATTTTTTTTTGTATTTATAGTTATTTTGACACCGTTTTTTGCACTTTTAATTGCCACTATGGCTTTTTTTTTACTCTTTTTTTTTTCATTTTTTTTTTCTTTTATTTTTTTTTTTTATTTATTTAATTTTCTTCTTTGTTTCTTTTTTTTTTAATTTGTGTATTTCTTTTTTTATAATTTTTTTTGATTTTTTTTAATTTTTTTTTTTTTCTTATTTTTTCACTTGGTGCTTTAATAAAACAAATAAACAGAACAGTTCATGTGAGTCTGGTTTCATATTTATTTTGTGTGATGGCGTTTGGTTCTTCCAATTAAGTATTGGGTAGCACGTCCGTAATTTAAATTCGCTGATCACATGGTTATAGGGAAGTGGCATTTTCAAGGCTTCAAATGGTATGTTTGAGTATCTTACTAACCGCGGTAAGTTTCTACGTTTGTAATTTTTTAATTATGACTATCGCGGGTTTGAGGTGTTTTGGGTAGGGGGTTATGTTTGGGGGTTCGCATGCTTTTTCAAGGAACTTTACAACTTACCACGTTGTTTTTGTTTCAAGACGCGAAAATATCATAAGATTACAGGGGTTAGAGTTTGGTGTTAGGTTGTATGGTATTTCCCACGAATTTTGCCGACCTTTTACAGAGGTGAGGGGGCGTGTTATTAGTATAATATATTGGTAATTTCGGATTTTTTTTTGTTTACTATGCTATTTTAAAAAAAAAAAAAAAAACAAAATTAAAAAAAAAAAAATATTTTTTTAAAAAAAAAAAAAAAAAAAACAATTAGATTATGGCTTTTTATTAGTATCTGGTGTATATAATTTTTGTCAACACTATTTTCTCTTTTTCTCCAAAAAACAAATCCATATTGCTTATAGAAGATTCCAAAGAAGAAACTTCTAACGCTAAACTCTCTTCTTTATCTTGAATATTTTTTGCTTTTGTCTTTTTTTTAAATGCTCTTCAAGTTGCAGGAAAACAGGAAAAAAAAAAAAAAAGGAAAAAGGGGAGGGAAGAATAATAAGCGTTTACCCCAGTCTACCCATTATTACTATTCACTCAATGTCTGTTATCTTCAAGTGCAGAAAAGCGTATGCCCATGGATGATATACAAAGCTTAAGTTACTAGGCTCTAATTAAATTGTAGCGTAGTTTACGCCATACATGTTGAAATCCTACATCTTGTAACTTTGAAAGATGACACGTCCATATTAAGCCACGAGTCTTGAATAGCTAGGTGAATCGCAAGCTAATGACTAATGTATGACTATGACTTGATCTACATCAATATTAATGTTTGTTCCCCTAGTAAAGTAAGATAGTTCGTCAATTCATCATCAGTTGATATTGCATCCGTAATACAATTTTCTGATTCTTCAAAATATTTTTACCTATGTCATGTGAACACTCATTTTCCCCTCAACTGAATTGGTAGGATAGCTTATTAGATTCACCAAAACATCACTTGTATGATACCGAGCAACAGAAATGTGAACCTTGTGTCTACTAAGCACAAACATCGACCCCTATGGGGGGTTTTTCTTTTGCTGAAGTGAAAACCGATCCGTCGGCCTTCGTGTCAAAAGTTTTTTCATCCCTTTTGATTCCCTCGCAGTTAAAGTCTCGGGATTTTATCATTTTTTGATGTTTATGTATTTTTTTTTGTTGACTCTATTGTACTTTAAGTTTCTAGCGTCTTGCTAATCTCCTTTTTTATATATTCCATATTTGCCGTTCAAAAAAAAACAGTAAATATATTTTTATTAAATAATACTGTTACAAATATCGCGTATAGAATATTACTCACTCCGTCTCACATTGTTATTTTGAGATACACTATAATAAGCGTCCACTTTATATCAATTAATGAAAATACGTTAATCGATTTTAGTGAATAGACGTGATATTTAATTGATAGGAAGTGTATTTAGGGGCGGTTTCTTTTTTTTCCTGTCTGAAAATAAATACAGTCTAAATTAATAGTCTTGAAATAATCCTGTATATCCTGTTTTTTTCATCCTGAATGAGAATCTCAAAAACTTAAATGGCTGATTTACCCTTATTTTTAAAATCACAGATAGAACAATGATCTCATAGTGAAAACCAAAAGAATCAAAAATCAAATATAAATGATACATAATCAAACTTCAATTACTACAAATTTCCAAAAACTTAAGACAAGTTAATCTAAATAGGGAATTTAAAAGAGAAAAAAACTCGTAACTTTTATGCAGTTTTATACATATATAAAGATGAGGTAATGAAGTCGACATAAAAAAACATGTTGGAGGGATCAAAAGAGTAGATGCGACAATTCAGTGGTTAGCATGAGGAGTAAGACATCAGATTAGAGTGGTATGTTAGTTGCCATGAGAAGTAGATGTGGTAGAGCCGAAGATGTTAAAAACAAGTGGGTTATGTTATGAGAAGAAAGAATAAAAGAAAGATGTGTCAATAAATTTGTGATACATGATACTGGATGGAAACAACCTCTTTTTAGCACTCTTTTAGAAAGAGGATTTACTTCCGTATTAATTAAGCAAAAAAGAAACAATTTTTTTTCAGATTGCATTAAAAAAATTTTACGCCTAGAATATTAAACAAAAAAACACCCCCTTAGTCGGATTTTATAAAACTTTTTACATTATGAAAGTAGACATCGGAGTGATTACTAGCTATTTTCTCCTGATTTCGCATACACGTGTATGGAAGACAAATATTCTGACTTGTAACCCAAAAGTCAAACCGCGTGTAGCAGGTATAAAGGTTTTGGGCAGTTTGTGAGGTCAAGGAGTTTGACTCTTTTGGAACCATCTTCAAAGTCAATAACCATCCAAACAAACGTATAATTCACAACTCGCTATACATTTTCTTAATCTATCTAACATAACAACTTAGTACGTTAAAGATTAGATATGAGGGGCAAAAATAAACATTACTTTATGAGTTTATGTTGCTACATCAATCGATGACCCTTCTAGATATAACATCAAAGTCAACCGAAAAAAACTTGAAGAACAATCAATCATACATCATCTTTGCAAATCAAAATCAACGTCAACATACTCGGTCTCGGTAAAACGAGATACAGGAGGTATGATGTACACATACATTCGGGCAAGAATCCTTTCAGAAAAACCTCTAACAATAGTGTGTGCTTGTGTATATATGTAAATAGAAACACGCATATGCATGAACGCATAAAAACATAAAATCACAATAGGATACAACAATATAAAGAAGTACCTTCGTCCTATATTAAGTGTTCACAATGCTATTTGAATATCTCGTATTGTATTCCAATCAATGAGAGGCGATTTTAGAGAGGAGAGATGATATTTGATTGGTAAAGAATGTAGTTATTGAGATTTTTTTAAAACTTTGTGCATTTTGAAGGCGTGCACAAAATATGAGAGGAATAGAATATGATTTTTTGTACGTATAGAGTCTTAGCTACATAAGGCCGGCTAGTTGTAATGGTGACCATCATCATCATTAACTCAGCAACACGTCGATTTCTGTCTCAACAACCAACATAGTGTAATAGTACAAAAAAAGCACCACTAGAACATGCACCACTTAAACACAAATATACCTTACAAAAACCAAAATATCCCCCACACACAACAACTTCAACAACTCGGTCTTAACCATGACCGACTTCCCCTCCAAGGCACCTAATACGCGTTGTGTTAGGGTGTTAGTAATAATCTAAGATGCGTGGTATAAAGGGAATGACGTGTCTTACCCCCTTATTATATATGTTATCAATAGAGAAGTTATACGACGTCGTTTTTGGAGGCTTTTCCACTGTTCACAGTAACAGTGTTCGGGCCATTGTGTTTTTTTGGTTCCCATTTTTGGGCCGGCCCATTTAGTTTTTTTTTTCTCATTTTTACATAGACAAGATTTATAGCACGAGTATAATAATGCAGAACATATAAGTAGGCAATAAAAAAACCCCCGAATACAAGTCAGCCCCGTTGCAACGCACGAGCACATTCCTACTCAACATTCGTACAAAATCAATTCGAAAAAAAAACCCTCATATGGCAAAAAAAAACAAACCTTTAAACATGAGGCCTAACACATAAGCGTATATGAAGAAAAAAAACCAAACTATTAAACATGGGATCGAAAAAATAAATTCGCGCAAGGAAAAAAAAGAAAAAAAAATTAACGCTAAACCTGCACACAAAAAATAAAATAATAATAGCGCAACAACGCGCGAAAAATTAACGCCCCGCATCAACGCGCGGGTAATCTTGCTTGTTATATACATTATATATTTATGAGTCACTTGGGCCAACACTTGGGCTAAGCACCTGGCTTCGGCTCGCGGGTAATTTGGGCTTCGCTCGCGGCTTGGGCTCGCGCCTGGGCTATGCCTTAGGCTATTTTTTAAATGGGCTTTAACATATTTTTATTTGATCCGTCAAAAATTGGCTTTCAGTGGGTCACAACAAGTATCAAACAATCGTAAAATGACACAATACGCAAACACCCCGCAGTGAAGCGCGGGTTTGCAAACCTCGTTACTACTAGTCTAAAAGGTATTAGTAGAATAAATTGGCTCAAGCCTGGTTTGTGGGCTTGTGGTCACTAGGGTTTATTTCTTGTAATTTCTATATATTGTGATGAATAATACAAAACATCCGAACGGGTTTTCATTGTCTAACATGATATCAGAGCGGGTCTGATCCTCAGACCTAGGTGGCTAAGTTGAGCCGCCTCTTTTATGTCACCCCGTCAAACCCTAATTACACAAAATACCAAGCAGTCATTTGTTTTTCCACTGTTCCAAAGTTACAACCGTATTTGTTCTTTTCCTTTATTCCAGTCAACAAACAATAAAAACAAACTCTCTTGATTTGCATAAAGAATCAACGATGGAACAAACCTTTATCATGGATCAAGCTGCTCATATCAATCTCAAGGTTAAGAATCCGGACGAGAATGAAGTGTTTTTTTAAAACTATGATGTTTATGATTTTCTTTTAAATGTTTTCTATGTTTTTGTTTTTTTGTTTTTATTAAAAAAGGATACTTTGGGTTATCTTTTATATTTCGGGATACTTTGGGTTATCTCGTATGGTCCGGGATACTTTGGTTTAACTCGTAATTTGTGTTGATGATTTGTGCTAAGGTCACAAATCCACACAATCGTGATTTGTGTTGGTGATTTGTGCTAAGGTCACAAATCCACACAATCTTATATTGTTGTTCGTGCTTCGGTCACGAGCTGGTTTATTTGTTTTTTTATTATGTTAATCTTTTGTTTTTCTCGTTTTCTAATTTACTACTTCAGTTCGAGCTTTTGCGATTTCGTCGCTCGGACTGTGAGGGAGTATTAGTAGAATAAATTGGCTCAAGCCCGGTTTGTAGGCTTGTGGTCACTAGGGTTTCTCTCTTGTAATCTCTATATATTGTGATGAATAATACAAAACATCCGAACGGGTTTTCATTGTCTAACAAAAGAAGCCCATATAAAAAAGAATAAATCAAAAGCCATAAATAAACACTAAAAGCACAATAGCATATAACTAAAAAAACATACAAGCATACCACCATATAAATGAATAAAGCGAAATGTACATATACATAATAAAAGATTAGGCCATACAAACATACATAAGTCAAAAAACGCGACAGTATACATAATATATGCATGAACTCATATAAAGGTAAATGAGCATTCGCTCATATACAAGTCTATGTACGGGGTGCTGCGAAACATGTGAATTTATACAACATTGTATCTCTGTACCTAAGGACAATGAAGTATGTATACGAAACTGCTATGCAAGGAAGAAAACCTACTCATCTACCCTAATCCTAATTATTCACATGTTACTATCAGAGTTTTTGTCTTCGGACAAGAGAAACTCTTTTAAGTCAAGCTTGAATCTATCCTCCCACCTTAACTTTGGTCTACCCCTCCTCGAGCCATCGACGATAAATACTCCACTCTCCTAACAGGTGTTGATTGTGGTCTTCTCTTGTCATGCCCAAATGTTCTCAATCGTCCTTCTCTCATCTTGTTGATAATAGATGCGACTTCAAGTCATGCTCTAAAGACATCATTCGAGATCATGTCTAACATGGTTTTACTACAAGTTCAACTTAGCATCCTATTTTTTTCTAGTTTCATCATATTTGCTTGAGTTTCTTTTATTATCTAACACTCTCACCCGTATAACATAGTTGTTCTAATTGACACTCTATAAAAATTTCCTTCCAACTTTTAGGGTACTTTCTTGTCACATAGAACTTTTGTGGCCACCCACCACTTTAACATCATGCTTGTATACGGTGCGTCACATCATCCTCTGTACTCCCCGATTTGCGAAGCATCAAGCTGAGATATCTATAGGACTCATTCGGTTGTAACATTCGGTCGCCGATAAGAATTTCACGCTTCTTCCTTATCGTCAGTCATTTTATTTTGAAGCCGCGTCTTAGGT
>BQNB010187356.1:0-12047 GCA_026074375.1 Tanacetum coccineum
CATTTGATTGCAAATAAGACGAAGTTACAAACAAACAAAGCATGATTACAAAGTAATTCAAACATAATAAAATAAACAATAAAGAATTAAAACACACGACACTCCTAATATGCGAGAAAAATAAACATTGGGTTGCCTCCCAAGAAGCGCTTGTTTTTGTTCGAGTCACGAGCCCGACTCTATCCTTATTTAACAGATAAAGGGGAGGGTTCCCCTACACTTGAGTTCAAATATGGGTGATAGTAACGGTACATACCATCGTGGTGAGAAGGAGCCATACGTTGAGAAATTTATTGTTGAAGAATAGACTCTAAATGGTGTGCTTCTATAATTCTACCTCTTTCTACTTCATTTGGCCTATCAAATAAACTAAGTTCTTATCCTAGAGGAGAAACTTCCTTAGATTCTAATCCCCAATCATCATCAAACATCTCCCAATTTGAAATATCAACTCCTAGGGATACACTTTTTCCTAATAAACCCGGTTTAAATCCATAATGTCTCTTAGGGTCATCTATTATACATGGGTTATAATAACCATGCACACCTTTAGGATGGGAATTTGCCACGTGAGGTGAAGGGCGGTGTTTGAGTTGTTAAATAATCTACTACCTTCATCCTAGAACTATAAGGACTATGTGGTTTGATGGGTGGTTGGGGCCGTCTCCTAGACTTACATCTCGGCTGCGAAGAACGACCACCGAATCTTTTATCTAGCAGATATATAGATGTATTTAAATTATTATTGTTAGTTTCTCATTTTCCTGATTAGTTCTAATAGTCTCATATGTATGTCTTTTTATTTACAACTTGCATCGTGACGATTTAATACTAAAGTCTTTTCTACTTCTTCCAGGTAAGTCACGGGCGGTGTGTATTCCTCAAATGACGGTAAGGTTTGTGTGGTACTCTCAGGGCTTGTAACTCCTACTTAATTATCTAGAAAATAAACACTTAGACTAGTTGAGATTTGAGTGATTTTCTATCCCCTTTTCGTGAGGTGTTCGGCTTTGATGTTTCTAGCATAAGGTTATTGTACAAATCATCAATAGATAAAGTATCAACATCTGGTTTAGTTCTCATAGTCATTGCCAGATTGGACCATGCTGGGGGCAAAGACCTGAGAAACTTATAATTTGCATCCTCAGTTGATACTTCAGCACCATGAGCTTCCAACTGAGAAAGTAATTGTTGGAATCTGTCATATCCCTTTTCTAACCCTTCTGAACTGGATATTGTAAATGCTTCAAACTGTTGTTTGAAAACAGCCTTCTGCATTTTCTTTGAATTTGCATTACCACCAAACCTAGTTCTGATGGCTTCCCAGATCTCTTTTGCATCATCCATTCCATGAAATCTTCTCATATGCTCCTTGGGAATGGCCATCAGCAAAATATTCTTAGCCTTCCTTTCCTTTTCAACAGCTTGAATTTCTACAGCAGTTACTGGTGAAAGTATTCGAACAATACCATCCTTTCTAGTTGAAATTCTCTTCTTGGAGTTTCCATTCTGAATTACCTTCCAAACATCATTGTCAATGTACTCAAGGTAATGCTCCATCTCCATAGCCCATATATCATACTCCTCCTTCTTCAGAATTGGGAGTTTGATATTTGAGATAGCAGTTGTTTGAGGAATCACCTGTTGTTGTTGTTTAGGCGCAACACTAGTGTCTCATGCATCTTCATGGTTTGATTCTTCATCATCACTGACATGTTGTAAGAACTCATCATTAGTAGGTTAAGACATTTTATAAAGAATTGTAGGAGAGTGTTTGTTTGTGATCTTGTGATTCTTCTTATTCAGAGTCCCTCTATTGGCTCTGATACCACTTGTAGGTCCTTGGTCTTGGATCTATATAGCCTTTGTAAGACAATAGCTAACTTGAATAAATCCAAATCAACTATGTGAGAGACACTGACTATGAATATCAAGTGTTAATGCGGAATCTTAACACAAGAATTAAGAAGAACAATAATACTAATTTTGCTATTGATTTCTATTAAGCTTTAATGCTTCTATTACATATATGAAACTCTATGATGTAGGGTTCCTTTTATACACCAAGGAAAACCCTAGCAGGCTTTACAAAACGTGTGAAAAGATAATACATATCCTTTCCTAAGATATCTCCTAAAATATCTCTAAGATAACTATTACTTCTATTCTGTTACATAAACAGACTTAACTAAATACGACCAGTACTAACTATAGTACTGCCAAACTTAACTTAGTACTGCTAGACTTAACTTAGTACTGTCAGAACTAACTAATACTACCAGACTTAACTGTTATACTACTAGTATTAAGTCTTTTACAATATATTTCCCAACATTGACCAAGTTGGAAGTCAAGGAAATAGCTGACAACTCTTGCATTTCAGCTGGTACTAATCGATACGAGGCTCGTTCTTTTCTTCTCTTTTTTATTTTTTGTACATGGTGCAGCCAACGGGACTAGTCGATTTGAAATTCAAACTTGTCGAGCATGTAGCATCAGGCAAATTCTGCTAGATAGACTTCCAGAAACCCCGTACGATCGCCGTCCTCAAGTCGCTTCTCCTCCGACTTATCATCAGCCTTCTTGGATGTAACATGCGCTAGGTAGACTTGACATCCCTTCTCAATATACTTCTGGGTCCTCGTACACGATATGATGTTCAGCTTACTTCCGCTGTCGCAATCATCACCTCGAATTAATCAAACACTCATTCCATAAGGCAATACGACCACCTTTCATCAAAATTCGATTTCAACTAGTGGTACTTCACCAACCAATCCATACCGATGATGACGTCGAAACTACCAAGTTCTACGGGCATTAGATCTATGTCGAACGGATGACCTAATAATCCTAACGTGCAACCTCTAAGAACGATATTTGTTTCTGAAATTCTTCCATCGGCAAGTTCTACGGCATAACTAGTGTCTAAAGTGGATGGTGCAACATCAAGCAAAGCACTAAAAGTAGTCGACACAAAACTTTTAGTAGCATAGCAGTTATTGAGAAGAAACGTACCCGTGACAACGTTGGAATCAGGGTTTGTTCCTCCTCCACCAATGGCGTAGGCCTTTGCTGTAACTCCGTTACCTCCAGTCTGGTTTCCAGTCTTGTTTCCACTCTTGTTTCTTGCCTGGTTTCCACGGTTCTGACTCCTCAACTTAGGACAATCCTTCCTGAAATGTCCCGGTCTCCCACACTCATAACAACCAATACCCTGCTGATTTCCAACTGCGGCTCCCTGAGTGTTTGGGGTAACAGTAACCCTACAATCCCTAGTCAGGTGCCCAACCTTCTTACAGTTTCCACACCTTATAGTACACAACCCCTCATGGTGTAACCTGCACTTGTTGCAGTAGGGGAGAAACCCAACATACCCCTTTCTTTCATTGTTCCCAGCCGTGTAAGCTCTGGCCACATTCTGCCCACTAATATTTTGTCTCTTGAATGACGGTTGTTGACCACGGTTATCCCTTGGGTTACTTTCCATCCTCCTCTTATTCTCAGCACTCCTTGCAGCATAACCCTGGAGCTTCTTGTCCATCAATTGGTTAGCAATGCGTACGACATCTTGGAGTCTAGCCGGATTCGCAGCAATCACATTTCCCTGAATGTTGTCCGGTAATCCTCTAATAAACCTCTCCACTCTGTCCTCTTCATCAGGGACCATTATAGTACACAGCAAAATCAACTCCTGAAACCTTTGAGTGTAAGCAGTCAAGTCATTTCCTTTCACGGTCAGATTCCATAATTCAGTCTCCATCTTCTGGATTTCATTCCTCGGGCAGTACACTTCTGTCATCAACCTCATAAGTCCAGCCCAGTTCATGGCATATGCAGCATCAACACCATTTGTTCTCTTATGAGAGTTCCACCAAGTCAAAGCATTGTCCTGTTGTGTGCATGTAGTTTATTTCACTTGGTACTTCGATGGACAATTACTAATATTGAACACGGTCTCCATTTTCTCGAACCAGTAGGTCAATCCAACAACGCCTTTAGTTCCTGAGAAATTATGTGGCTTGCACTTCAAGAAGTCTTGGAAAGTGCACTCTCTAGCCACTGGTATGAAACCTCCATAGTTCATATCATGATTCCCATTTCTATTTCCATTTTCATTTTCTCCATTCCCTCCATTTCCATTTCCTCTATTTCCATTTCCTTCGTTCTCGCTTTCTTGTTCATCCCCATTCTCATTCAGGGGTTCAAGGGTCCTTGCGGCTTCACGAGCCTCCATCTCTTCAGCTACTCGGCGGGTAACTAATTCTTCAACCTCCTCATGAGTCATGGACGCTCCAGATAGGGTGTTAGGCATCTTCCTACAACATATCAACATAATACTCGATGAGATTTCTAGGTGATGCAAGATCACAAATGGTATTAAATAAAATTTACGGTTAATTACATAGAAAATACACGATCGAAATATATTCACGGAAATCCCATAATGCATGACGCAAAAGCGTAAGTAAATCAAATCATGACATCTTATCATAGATAAAAACCAATTTCATATCATCGAACATTAGTGATTACATCACATTAGTTTCAAAATACAGAAAATACGAGTTTCTATCAATACGGTCGCTACTAGACGCTACTGATCGATAACACTAATGAACACATCTAAGGGCGATAGCCCATGTGCTTCTTAGCACACGCCTCGAGTCTGCCAACTCTCACTCGATCATAAAACGATGTGTTTATCTGTTCAGCTCTCTCTAATATGTAAAATGACCGCGCTAGAGTCGGTCAAACTCTCTGACTCTAAACACTCGTGGTGCCTATAAGCCTCTTTGTTTTCCCTCTCCACTCAGCAATCCATTCAGTCAAAAGCAGTGACTGTCGACTCAACCCCAACAATCCTATATCCCTGCTCCCTCTGGACACCCTCAATAACATGTATACGATGGACTAGGATAGCCTGCGTGTGATCATGGAACCTCTAAACCAAATCTCCTAATGTCTTATACGTAACCTCTATTGCTCAATCTTGAGCAGGCTCAGGAATATCCTCTGGCATCACATGATGCGTAACCCTCTCAACTATGACCTCAACCGGGCCCCTCGCACCCGTCTCACTCTCCTCTCGGTGCCTCGATAACTGCCTCAACGAGGTCAATATCCATCTCATCACTCATCTCAACATCATCATCCACCTCTATATCAGTCCCTCTAGACCTAAACCGCTCAGAACTCTCATCCTCAACGTCAACTCCCAAACCAACCTCTCTAGGTACGTATGGCTCAAAACTATCCTCTGAACAACCCTCTAAATCCGTAGCTGTCTCAAGACTCCTAATCCACTTAGGCGATGGTATCAAATCAGTACGGACAGGAGATAGAGCTCCGGATATAAGTGGTGATGCAGGTACAGATGTCATAGGGGACCTACGTATCTTGCGAGATAGCCCCGTAAAAGTACTCGGTAAATCGGGAGAAGAATGATCCGGCAATGAGTGTCTCAAAGAAGAATCAGATGAAGCATCCGAATGAAAATCTGATGATGCCTCTGATCATGAATCTGAAGAAGAATGATCGACAGAATGTCTCACAGCAAGACGATGAGTGGGTAACGGTCAAACCCTCTTCCTCGCAGGCATTATGTGTACCAGCCTATTAAGATGGTAGCTGTACGGTCGACCATGGGGAATAGGTTGTCTAGGTGCTAGAATTATAACTCGACGATGAGGTATGACAGGTAATCTCTGGGTAGAAGAGGTAATCTCAGTGAAAGGTGTACCATAGGTAGGTGATGGTGGTGTATCTGGTGTATCACTGTCTGTGGTGTCATCATCCGATGATAAAAATGGTAAGGTAGCTGGTAATGGTGGTATATGGTCTGATGATGGATCCTCAGATGGATCAGACTCTGAATCAGATGCATGTGAGTAGTCAGGATATGCTGGTGTATAATCTAGGGATGGTGGTATAGTAGGTG
Source organism: Tanacetum coccineum (assembly GCA_026074375.1). Taxonomy (NCBI): domain Eukaryota; kingdom Viridiplantae; phylum Streptophyta; class Magnoliopsida; order Asterales; family Asteraceae; genus Tanacetum; species Tanacetum coccineum. Next base: position 5,942 of record BQNB010187356.1, read on the forward strand.
CTATGATTGGTGTCTCTACAGGTATCACTGTAGTGTCAGTATGAGTAGTGGGTCGAGTAATCACTGGTGTGGTGTCGGGAATAGTGGTAGGGATGGTACCGAACAAGATAACTCGTCCAGCAGGTGTCCCCACGCTATCCTCGGATGAGTCCGAAGAAATCAAGATAACTGAAATGGCCATGACCTGCACAAGCAAAATTTATATAAATCATCTTTATATCAACCATGCATGATGCAAACATATGATCGGGTGAATAGGTAACTGGATGAATGCAAAATGAACGAATGAATGTGCGGGTCATCGAGTACGGCATGATGAGATGAAATGAGAAATACTTATAGTAATATTAGTTATACTTAGTATTTAATACATATATATATTATTTACGTAGTACTTAATTTATATATACGTACTATGTAAAATCACGTAAGGCACATAATCACGTAGGATCGCATACTGGTTATAGTCTAGACCTAGTTTATACTACCTGGTTCTCTATAACCTTGGCTCTAATACCAATCTGTCACACCCCCAGATGGGCGCTGGACGGAATACGTGTCCGGAGGCGTGACGTTCCTGGATATCTCAAGTACAAAGCATAAAGAACGACCTCTAAGGGTACGTTTTAAAAATAAACACCGTTGCATAAATTTAAAATAATAATAAGTTTACATCAATCAAATTTAAGAGATTCAAAAGTTAAAACGCGAAAGATTTAATAAGTTCAACAACGGTATTTAAGATAACATAGATGAAATCTGAAAACTGGTTCGGGAATTAGACTTCATATAGATCAAGCAACATCTTTCAAGCTAAGCACCTGAGAAAAACATGCTTAAAACGATCAACATAAAGTTGAGTGATATCATAGGTTTAATTTGATGTAATAGTGGACCACAAGATTTTACAGGCATGTGACAGTTATAACAAATACAACTTCACATAAAAGATATATACGTTGCACTAAGCTCATGACACCGATGCTAATTCTGAGACATAGCTTTCATATAGCTATAGGTTGCATTGCCCTAGAGGAAATCCGACCTAATATTTCCTATCCGAAATTCGACATGACATATATCCGTTTAATCGGGCGACCCGTGGGTAGTAAGTGGGACTTACCCGGATAGGGATAATTAGTCCTAATAGATCTATTTATTCACTCGCGTTCCCTCAACCGGACCTCCGGTCAAGAGATTAACAGTTCATGATAGTTTTGGGCAATAGGAGGTCTAGCGCTACTTAGGCAACACGCAAACAGGGAAAAATTCTCATGAAAGTACTTGTGTTCGATTTTAAAAACAAGCAATGTTTCTCACCCTAAAGTTATAAAACATTTATTCAAAATGAGTAAAAGCGTAGGGCTGTGAACTCACTTTGATGATAAGGTAAATAGTATACGTCAAAAAGTAAGGTCACTCGGAACGAGCGGTGGTACACGGGTATGACCTAGAAGAATACGAGTTTCAATTTAGTCTCGAAAAGTTAATGTATGTGATTGATGCATGAACGTTTATTATTCATTTTTGATAAACGTTATTTGTGTATTAAAAACATTAGTGATCGGTTTTTATGATAAAGTCTAAGAATGTAAGTAGTACGAATATGAATATATATTATTATATAAATATAATATTATATTATTATTAACGTATAAATAAACTTGTTATTTATAATTTTGACCTTTCCGAAATCGTTAAGTAATTTAATCAAAACATTTTATTATTTATGTTTTTCTTAAATAATTTCAAAGCATAGAGATTATTACAAAATTGTAGCCAGACCCGTTCGAGATTACTCATTTCCAAAGTCGTAGACTTTATCAAAAACCAATTTCAAACCACTTCCAAATCACAATTATGATTTACAAACTCCTAACAATCGTTATCATTAAAACAAGTCTAACGAGTTACTAAAACTCTTATTGGGCTTTTAGGCCCAATAAGCCTTTAAAACGCCAAAATACAAAATAAGCAAGTCCGATATACTAAAAAGTTATCAAACAAGTTCTAGGTTCATTAAAAAGCTACCACAAGCTCTTAATAAGCCAAGATATAATAAGTCAAACCCATAAGCTTATGAATAAGCTTGGGCCGTGGCTATGGTTGTGGGTGACGTGGGCTTTAAGGCCCATTAAGCCTTATTTGAGCTTATGAGTTAAGTCAAATAAGACTAATGTTTCATCCAAAGTATTTGAAAACTAGCCAAATACAAGTATATTATTTATAAGTTACCAAAGTAATCTCAAGTAAATATTTCTTTATGTTTTTTTATTTCACCACGTGTACATATATACATTAAACAAGCTCCAAAATAATCAAACAAGCTCTCAAATAAGCTCATAAATATAAGCCGAATACAATAAGCTCAAAAGTACCAATATTATTACATGAAAATAACCACGATCACAAAACTATGATTTCCTTATGTTCCTTTTTATAAAATTCGAACCATATGTACACCTTTTTAAGGTTTATGTAGTTTAAAATCATTCTTTTTACAAAACAAGTTGTACAACAAAGGTTTATGCATAAAGAAGAGTAGAAAAGTACAAGTTATTTGAGGTTTTGAAGACTTACAAAGAAAAATGATTTTTAGAGATGAACAAAGATCAAGAACAACCCAAACGTTGTTTGTTTTATACCCGAATGATCTTAGATGATCAAACCTTCAACTATCATTAAAATTTATTGATCAAAGATGGAAAATGTAAGAATTTTGTATGTGTTTGTTTTAGAGAGAGAGGCAAGGAGCAAGAATGAGCTCAATGTTGTGTGTGAAAATGATTGGGAGAAATGAGAAGCAATGATGTATTTAGACAAGAGTTTCACACATCAAAAGTATGTAGGTGTGTGTGTGGTCATGGCAAGGAGGACAAGCCACAAGGGGGACCAAAATGATCCACCTATCAAACCCCATAAGGACATGTCGTAACCCTTAAATCTTGCTTGCATGTCTAGAGAATACATTTTAAAATTTGAATCCTATGCATGTATATACATGCATATCCGGTTGCAAATGAGACCAAGAGGGGGGGGGGGGGGCAAAAGTGGCCTCTAACTTTCTAGGAAATTAGTGCTCAAAAACATTTAATTTCCAAAGGTCTTGCATGCATGACAAAGTATTGTTTAGATTCCACGGAACACGTAATTAACGAAACGAGTAACGATATCATGAAAAATTATGAAATTTTAAATATTGCCTTAAAACATAAAAACGCGGCTATTGCCAAAATACTACAACGTTTGGTGCCCCGGTTCGCTCCCGGCGACGATTCTCAAATAATAACGGAACAACTTCCTGGTTAAACGGAAAAGCTAAACGAAACTTTTAAAAATTCAAATTACTAAACATAAACGGCTAAATTATTGAACGGAAATTCTTGGGTTGTGACAGACATCTCTAGGATGATAGTTTGTTCTTATCAGTTTATTATATTTTCTTTACGACATCTTTAGGATGTCCTTTGTTTTCATTTAGGAGACTTGATATTTATGTTATGTTTTAATTATGTTTCAATGATCTTTTTATAATAGCATGTTTTATGTTATAGGAGACTTTTTGTGTTCAATGTATGGTTTTATAATGCAACGGTTTTTGTTGCAATTAAAAATTTTAAAATTAAAATTATGATAAAACTTTACCCATGGGTTTACCCATGACTCTTACACATGACAAATAGGTGGGAAAGTTACCCGCGCATTATTATGCGAAATTTACGTGCATATTATATGTTGATTTTTACACACGAGATAACTTTGTGGGAAATATTACACACAAATTACCTATGGGTATATTTATGGGTATTCTCGTGGTGAGTTAAGATATCCCATTACACTTCACCCACAAACGCAACTCAATCACCACCTAAAATGATGTGGGTAAATTTATCCAGAGAGTGTAAATGGCGTGGGCATACAATTAGCCTTGAAGGTTTTACCCATCTTCATATGGTCGTGGGTAGTCTGTGGGTATAGCCCAATTACCCACAAAAATATGGCTTTTACCCACAAATTATGTTCGTGGCTATTCGCCTGAATTCTTGTGGTGTGCACATAAAAGCAACATCATCATCATCGTCATATGTCAGCCATATCAGCAAGAACACGACCGGATAAAAGGGTCATATTTCAGCCATGGCAGCAAGATCACGACCGGATAAAAGGGTGTTCGACCTGCCATGGCTACAAACATGATTTCGTGCTGCCCTGCCAAACTACAGATCTATTTCACCCATCATGGTTCAACAACTTATTGTAGCTACAAAATCATTGTGCACAAAAGCAACAACATCATCATCGCCATATGTCAGTCATGGCAGCAAGATCATGAACCTTGTCTCGCCATGGGGGTACGCGAACAGATGCCAAAGTTACACCACCAATATAATCACAAATGACAATACACATGTCAAATATGAAATCAAGATATGCTTGCCATAGCTGCAACTAAATGATGGTTGACTCGATCAGTTCGTTTATGTGTAGAAAAAAAAGTAATCTTTGCAGCTTAACTAAAAAAACACAATAAGGCAACATCATTAAAACATCAAGATAGCGCACCATAAGCATACACTTGTCGCCGCGTGGCCAAAATATGGGCAAAACTACCACTACCAAACAAATTCCCTTGGCTCAAATATAATTGCAGCAACAAAGAACAAACCACTGACTTGACATAGGTTCAATCCAATGTGCAAAACAAAAAAAACAAATACATTGGCATTTCGATAGCCAAACTTATATGAAAAAGTAAGCAATCCCAAACATCTCCATATGCAGCTAACTTTACATTTTGTATGTAGTCATATTCAATATTTAGACCCAAAGGCTTAAGTAATTATCATCCAAATATTAATTAATATATCAGCTTAAACTAACAAACCATAGGGAAAACCCCTAATAATCTAAAGTTGAGTGAACTTTCACCTACATAAACACTATTTAAAACTTCTGTAACACAAACCATAGGGAAAAAATCCCTGACCAATCTTTAATTAGTTTAAACTCTTTCAATAATTTCCAACTTGTTATGATTTTGATAACAATATAAAGAGCCAAAATCATCCATCTCTGCCGCTTCACCACCACCACCCCTATAAGATGTCTAAACTCACCGTCGTCACACACCGACCTACATCGCCACACACCATGGATGGCGACAACAAAGTAATCGGCGGCATCGAAGAGAGTAATTAGTAGGCAAAGTTATTTGTTGTGGTGGTGGTGAGTAAAGCAACAACAAGAGGCTTGGCCAAAGCCAAAGATATGTCAACAACTTCATTAAAACACATATATCGAATTGTTTTATATGAAGAAGATAGGGAGACTTGAGATCTCTTTTTTTTATAAAGAGACTGGATATCTGTTTTGGATCTTGTTTAGGGTTTCTCTGGGTGTGTGTGTGAAATTATGAAAGGTAAACACGTATGAGGGGGGAAGAAGAAAGGCGGAGGGCTAAGAATAAAACATGTAAAATGTTTATTTTCTTGTTTCGGGTCAGGTACAAAGAAAATTAAAGGCGCATTGAATGAGCCTCGATCTTCATGGTTAATATATAAGGTATAATAACTTGAGCAATGCTACATCCACTCCTAACTCACATAAAAACTTCCACATACACATGTGGCATGTTAGTTCCACCAATCACTATCAATCACATTTTCTCTTTCTTTTTTTCACTGCCACTATTTGTTTGACACATATGAGAGTGAATTTTTTTTGTATAAAATGGGTGTGGATCTAGTATTCCTCAACTTGTAATATTATCCATTATTATCCAATATATACTATGCATACATTTAGTGGGATCTTTTGGTTGGCGGGTTTTTCCTTGACCCGGTTTCGACCCGTTCCCCACTTCCCTCTCACACCACTTTCTCATACTCGTATCTCTCTCACACTCACAGTAACCCGGTATCCATCCACCCACTCTCATCACTCTACTCTCACAGTTTCTTCCCTCTCCCACACCACACTCTTAGAGCCCACGGTATCGTAACGCCGTTGGGTCTGGCGTTAACGCTGTGGCCGGCGTTACGGTACTAGCGATTTAAAATAGGTCACGGCGTTGGGTGCTGAGTTACCGAAACAACTTGGCGTTTTA
>BQNB010187360.1:0-12047 GCA_026074375.1 Tanacetum coccineum
TCCGACCAAAAACCCAATGATAATGCGTGTAGGATCGGACTGGACCAAAGACCGACCAACCCGGACCGAACCGTACCATTTTGGTCCGGTCCTCGGTCCGCCGTTTTAGCTAGTTTCGGTCTCGGTCTGGTCCGGTCCTTAGACCGTGCTCACCCCTACATTTCTTTATTCTGTTGCCTTTCTAAAAGCAACCCTTTTGATTTTCTCTTTGATATGCTTATCTACCATAGTGGGTAGTGATTCAACCATTACTTCCTAGAGATGATCAACAAGAGTATCAAAGGACTTCCTTGACAAGAACCGTGCCTTCAGGTGTTCAAACAAATATCCATAACGTCCTTGTAACTCCTGAAAGAAACTCTTGTAGCGTTTGAAACGAGCAGGTTTGGCTTTGAGTAAGTGTAGTATCAGTTACCGTCAATTCTTAAAGTTTCCGAAGATACGAGATCAGTATGAATCCTAGGAGATCTAATTGGTGTGGGGAATGGTGTACTCCTAGTCTCCTCTACAATCTTCCCTTTCTCCCTTCGCTTTAATTCATTCACTTCTTCAATTATTTCATCCTCCTCTTCATTAACATTGACAGGTATGACAACATTTGTAATTTCTACCTCTTCATCATTAGTGATCTCCACCTCCGGACTTTGCTTATCACTCCTGGGCTCTAACCTAGTACCGGGAGTCTTTGATTCATCATTCCTAGGGAGTAAACTATCATTAATAACATTCTCTAATCCTTCCCCCATCTTTTCAATCTCTACGGACGCCAAGTGCTCTTTGACCAGTTCCACATTTTCTCTAGCTTCTTACTCTTCTCGACTTTTGTGCTCAGCAAGACTTACTTGTAGTGTGTCTTGTAAAATCATTTCATCTGCTCTATCAACAGTTGGCACTGGAGCTAGTGGAGTAAGACGTATGGATCTCCTTTCAGGAAGACAAAAATGAATCACAGTTGATCGTTTTAGAGCACTTGACTCTGCTTTATCCAAATTAGGGTTAGGTGACCTAGGGGCGCTAAGTTTCCTATGCGTTCCTTGGGTAGACTCAGTCGGTTGTGACTGAGTCAGAGGAACATCTAACCCAAACACCTCCGCATACATCCTATAATGCTCCGTGTGCTTCATCTCTTCAGTGATCATCTAATCTGGAATTTGCATGCCAACTTTATCTTTGTGTCTCCCTGAATTAAAGATATTTTTCATTTTGTTATCATCTTGCAGATTGTGATACATGTCTCGAGCACGTCTTAAAATGTCAGGAAAACAACTTATGTAATGACTAATGATGATCTTTGTAAATCTTGGATAAGGAATCGAAGATGTTGGATGATGAAGAGAATAGTAAAGTCCTTCCCATAGCAGCTCCGCATAATCCACATGAATGTTATTAACAAAGCAATACATCATTTGCATTATCTGCAACGGCGGTTGATCCCATCCAGTGACACGTGTTGTCAAGCATTTGGAAAATATCTTGCATAACGTTTGCCATGGCTGCAGAAGACCAGTTGTCTTAAAGCTTGATGATGTCTTCAGCTCCATTGTAAAGCCTAATTGTTGTTTATAGAATGGAACCATGTCTAAAAATGATGGTGGTGGCACAAAGCTATCATGATTGTTGGCATTTGCTTGTGGTAAGTGAAAGATTGTCCTGAAGTCATCCAGTGTAAGAGAAAGCACTTTCTTGTCAAGCATAAATGTGAGCCTATACTTTGATCTGTCTTCCTTCAAAGTATGCCAGAATTGTGCCATATAGATCCATGGTACAGAGGAAAAAGCAGCAATAATGAATCGTAAAGGATGATTCTTGATGATATTCGTCAGTATTTTGCTTTCGGATGGACATTGCACTTGTTCAAGATCAACCTTCTTGTTTGCATCCATGAGATTATATCGTTTGTTTGGGGGACACAGTTCGTCTGGTTGAACATCAGCTGCATGTTGTTGTTGTGCCATGATGATTACTGAATGAATAAAATTGAGATATTAATTAACAAACAATTCTTTTGACGTTTTTGTCTTTTTCCACTCTGTCTGTTTTATATGTTCTGGCAATTCTTTTCAAACATATTTTTGATTAGTTTGTTTCTCATGTGCTCGTTCTTGCTTTTTCTAGCACATGCCATACGCTTTATTCAAATTTTTCTTTTGATTTTCCATTTTTGTGTGTTCTGGCAATTCTTTTTCGAACACACTTTTGATTTGCTTTTTCGCGTATGGATTTAGCTTTCTTGTTCTGTTTTAGAATATCCTCACCAGAAATTCTTTGTGACATGATACTCTTTCAAGAATGATGAAGATTTCTCTTTTGATTTTAATCAAGACTCATTTATGAAAAATGAAAGAGAAATCATACAATTTCTGAAAACCATTTTTGTGAAAGAGTATCATTTTGACACAAGAACAAATTTTGAAAACTTTTTCCAGAAATCTTTTGACATAAAACTTTCTTTATAACGATAACATAGAATCATGTAATCATAAATCCACAATTGAATGGTCACTAAGTCACTCACTCCTCATTCTGTTCATTGCAGAAAATGGCCAAAACCGAACATGACTTAGACCACTTAAACAATTGAGACTTGGATTTTTAGATTCAAGTTATATAAACTTTTCTACTTTCACTTTTTGTCATGAATCCTAATCAATGAAGACAAATACATCTAATTTAATAACTGAATGGTCACTAAGTCACTCACTCCTCATTCTATTCATTGCAGAAAACGATCAAAACCGGACATGACTTAGACCACTTAAACAATTACGAATAGACATATTTGACCCAAAGCATAGAATTCATAAAAACTTGATTTCATTTTCACAATCATTTGATTTTTTCAAAACACATGAGAAACTGATCGTTTTGTTCCACAGACAGTCGAACATGAATCATCAAAAGCATTTACTTATCCAGAAAACTCATCGTTCCCGATGTTGACTTTTTGACTTTACTAAATTTGACATTTTGATTTTTACTGAGTTTGACATTTTGACTTTTACAGAGTTTAAACGTTTAAGTTTTACTGAATTTGGACAAAAGAGATAAAAATGAAAACCCTTTGTCTGTTTGAAACACCAAAACTCAAGTCTTTTAATACCAAAAATAATACCATCAAATCAAACTCGATAATCATTAAACTCGATAAACATCAATCTTTTCAGAGTTTCAATTTTTACATCAAATTAATATGTCTGAACGTTTTCTCAGTTATGGTTTAGTTAACTGCACACAACCATCCATTGTTATCGTCTTTGATCATAACTTTTAACACAAATTCAGTAATTTCACAAACTCGGTAATATATGAATGTTACCGAGTTTAAACTTAGTATGTGCTTAATTACATATACCATTTTCTATTAAAACCGGACTTAAATGACCAAAAATACATTGTATTTGTATGTTTTCACTTATATTGTGTAGGAAACGGATATCCAAGAAAAGGACAAAAAATAAAGCCAAAAATGACAAAACCAAGCACGAAATGGAAAAGCGTGAAAAGTCAAAGTCAACCAAAAAGTCAACAAAGTCAACCAAAAAGTCAACAAAGTCAAAGTCCAAGTCAACCACGACAAAAGTCAAAGTCAAAGACGGAGCCAAAACCGAAGAAAAACTTAATGGGCCAACCCGTACCTATCTAATAGGTAGGGACAGCCCATTAAGCTTTTATTATGAAGACTTATAAGCCTTTTAAAAATAAAAAGGCCCAATTCCTTTTTATTATAATAACTGGCCCAATCCAAGCCCAATCCATAAACACATTTAACCCATTAACAAACTGTTAAGCCCTAAACCCCTTAACCCATAACGTTGTTAAGTCCAAAGGACTGTGAGTGAAATAACATTACACTCCTTCAAGGGCTTATGTTGCTAATCCCACAAAACTTATATAACCACAAGGACTTAACTTGCTACAACACCATACAAACAAAGGGGCTTAAGTTGTTAAACCCACAAACCTTTACCCTGCACACAGTTAAACTAAACTTTCCTGCCTAAACATCCCTATCACTATTCATCTATCTTCCCCACCTCGGTTACTATTCCTACAAACAAAACCATCACTTTCCACCTTACCCCATTTTACATGGGCTATTGCCACCTTGGCAATCCCCTTGAACACCATTGGCTGATGAAAACGACAACAAGGATTGACGGCTTAGATCATATGACTTGGGCTCAAAGAAAAATAGAGGGCTTAGATTGATTTTAGGACTCTACTCACACAAGAAACACAATCCTTGGGCTTTCTCACTGAAGAAACACAGCAAGAAGGCCAGGACTTGAGTATAAATATAAGCATTTGTAGCTTATTTGCTTTTGTTGAATTTGTTAAGTCCATTCTTTATATTAACAATTTGTACCAATTTTAATACTGCACTTTATTTTTATTGTCATTTAAATATCTGTCTTTTAAATACTTGCACTGTACCTTTTCTTAAGTTAATGAAATTTACTTTTTTTCTTTAATTATTGTCATTTAAGCTTACTTGTCATTTAAATACTGTTTATAAGCCTTTGTATAAGCTTTTGAGTCATTCAAAACTTATTTGAAAGCTTGTTTTCTTTTCTGTCAAAAATCAAAAAAATCACAAAAAAGGGAAAGTGTCAAAGCAAAAGGAGCAAGGTATATCTTGGATGGCCTTGGGTTAGAGCTTCTTGGGAAGCATATAGGTTGGTCTATAAGCTGTTTGAGAGCTTATTCCCTTGCCAAAAGCTTAGACTTTTGTAAGTTCACTTTTTTCTTTTTTGTGCTTATTAATGTAGCTGTGCTTATTTACTGCTTATTTCTGTCTTTTATTGCTGTTTTATTGCTTATGTGTCCTTCTTTATTGCTTTGATGTAATTTGATTAAGTTTTGTTTCATATCTGTCTTATTTGCCCTTTAAACTGCTTATAGCTAGTTTGCTTAATCAAGTGCTTATTTTTGTGTTTTTATTGTTACTTATTGCTTAAAATTGTTAGTTGATAGTCTGTTTTCAAAAACCCTAGCTTAAAACCTTTAAAATCAGTTTTAAAATAGAACTTGAAAAGTTAAAGGGGTGTTTGGTACAAGACCCATAGTGGGTCAAAACAGGTTTAAAAACCATTTGGGCCACTTGGCCAACTTGCACAACCTTTTTTTTAGTTGTTCTTAATCTGTTTTGAAAGGTTTTTAGGTCTTAAAATTTGTTTTTGAGTTTTTCCTACTTGGTTTTTGAAACTGTGGTTCCAAAACAGTTGATACATAGCTTATTTGATTTGGTTTTCAAAACAAGTTTTTAAGAGTTATTTTTGTGTGCTTTTAAGTGTCAAATTCATTAGTTAGGAGTCTTTGTAATTTACTTTTCTGTTAGTCCAAAATCTGCTAAATTCTTTAAGTCATTTTCTTGTTTTAAAAGTCCAATTTTCATTTTCAAATTTAAGTTAGCAAAAATGGTTTTTAGACTTTGAGTTTTTGAGCATAAGCTCATTGGAGGTTAGTTTCCATCTGTTTTAACTTATTTTTAGATTTAAGCTTATTTTCTGGCTTATTTTTAGGCCTGCTATAGCCTAGTTGTCTTTTTAGGAAAAACCAAAAAGTGGCAACTCAGTGTGACTAGCCCCTTTCAGTTAGCTTTTTAGTGGCTTATTTAAGTTTCAAACTTTAATCTCTTTGCTGTTTTAGAAAGCCACTAGGATAAGCTTTAAGCTCATATAAGCCTTAAGCCCATAAGGTTCCTTCTTAGTGCTTAAAATTAAGCCAAAAAGTTGTCCCTTAGACTGCCTTGTTTCTAGTTTGTGCCATATAGCTTATTTGTTTTTTAGGGGTTTCTAGCTTATTTTCCTTGGCTTATCCTAGTTCATAGAGCTTATTAGGTTTAGTTAACCATCTGTTTTTGCTTATTTCATTTTTTTCATTGTCTTATTTGTCAAGAAATAGCCCAACAGTTAGCCTCTTTAGGACTTAGTGCAAAAAAAAGTGAAACTGCCCTTTTTCTTTGCTTATTTTCCAGCTTATTTTTGAGATTTATAAAAAGTTGTCTTTTTTAATTTTGCTTATTTTTGTCTGTTTTATAATTTTGCAAAAAAAAACTAAAAAAATATTTTCCAAAAAGGGAGGCCAAAGATTCGAACCCTGGACCTCCCTTATAGCACACACAAGTCCCAAGCACACACACACTTAACCAGCGGCACTAGTAGGGCCATCTAGTTAAGTTTCCCACTATTTTATTTTTATACCATTTTAACCTCTTAAGCCTTTCAGCCAAATTTGGCTTAGATCTGCTTATTCCAATAAGCTGGCAGCACCATTCTATTTTTCCTAGATCTAGCACACTCCAAAGCAATTTTTCTCATTTTTTCAAATTTTTCCAAGTTAATTTAGTATTTTTAATTAATTTTTCTTTTCAAAACAGTTTTTAATTCATAATAAATTATTAAAAAGTTAAAAAAAAATATAATTCTTTTTTTCAAAATTTTCTTTTATCATTTAGCACTTAGGAAAATTAGATTTGTTTTCGTAGGGTTAAAATTTCAAAAATTTCATTTTTTAAAGAACGGGTTTCGACCCCATTCTCGTTTTTAGGGTTTAATCACTTATTAGCTTTCGTTTTTAGGTTTTCTTTAATCGTTTTGCATTTTAATCGTAGAATTAGAAATCCCAACCTAAAAATCTTTAACCATTCAAAAACGCGATCACAAACGTAATCCGATCTTCAATTCACGCCTCGTTGGGAGAACGACCCGGGGGATTTTTGAATTTACTTTGGATAAAAGTAATTCGTGAAATATTTTGGAATTCTTACTTATTATTGATTAATCCTTATTGATATTATATTTATATTTATTATATATTTATATATACCAAAAAGGCCTAACATCAAAACTCGATAAGTCAAAACATGTTAGATCTTATTCAAAACGCTTAACAACTTACATTTGAGATAAAAAAGAAGTAATGATCGCTGTAATGAGCTTTGAAAACCGTTCTTGATTTTCCTTCTCAAACTCGGTAATGGTCTCGGTGAATAAAAATTGAAAAAGAAAATGTTTGTTCCCTTTTATAGTAACCGAATATCACTTTTTAGAAATGTCACTTTCAGCCCCTGTAGTTTCTTTTTTAAGTTTAACTTATTTACATCCCGAATTTTGTTTTCTAATTTTCCAAAACACCCCCTTGAGTAATGATTAGTTTTTCCAAAAACCTGACAAATTTTACAAAGACTCCCCCTTGGTATGAAATCATGCTAAACATCTAGTCCGTAATGAAGTATGTTGAATATAAAATAAAAACCCCAATTAGTCCGTTAATGAAGATGGTTTGATATAAATAAAAAACCCCCCCTTGAAAAATAACAACAATTTTTCCACATTTAGTTTTTTAAAGATCACTATTTTTATTTATTTAAGAAAATGTGTATATGCAGAAGATTATCTAATAAATCCCCCATAATTTATGCATTCTCGTATTTTTTCAATTAAAAATTTTTTATAAAAACTTGGATCATGAATCTAATAATCATGTAAACTTTAATTTGTTTTTTTTAAAATTTCTTTTGTTTTTGAAAATATATTTACATGTTTTTATGTATAATCTTTTCAAGAAATGACTTTGTCAACTTTCCCAACTGTGTTGGAGTCCATAACACTCATACCAATGCGATGAACAAGATACTCAATAGCGTTCTTTAGGAAGACTTTAGTAAATAGATCCGCAAGTTGGTATTTCTGTCCCGACCAAGTAAAGTTCCACAGTTCCTCCCGCAACATGTCCTTAATAAAATGAAATCGGATGTCTATAGTGCTTTGTCCTTGGAATTGCTGATTGGGTTGCATGAGATAGCAATGGGCACTCTTGCATCACAATTACCATCAGAATCCGTTGTAGTTGTATCCATAATCAGTATTGTGTACGCATCCAAATGACTTGATGCACACAGCAACAAGGAAACATATTCAAGCCTCAGACATAGACATCGCAGCACAATCTGTTTCTTTGAACCTAACTCACAAGCTTTTCCACCTAGAAAATTACAGATCCTACCGTATGCTTTACCAATCATCTTTACATCCTGCATGGTCCGCGTCTAGAATCGGCAATTATTCAAATCCGGAATCCATTCGATACCATAGTCCTCAGTTATAGGATTGTCTAGTCCGAAAGATCTTTACCCTCTTTGAGGTTTTGGAATGTAGGACGCGCATTGATAACGAGCACATACTAAATAGCAAAAGCAATATCTGGATGGACTGGCTGTAATACATAAGCCCTCCTATCAATCGATGATAATTCTTTTTCATAGGAGTGACTTGTGAATCATCATCCAGTCTCTCAGTTGCCATAGGTAGTGCTCATAGGAGACACACTCATCTAGACCATAGTTTTCTTTAACAATTCAATCGCAGTATTGTGACTGACATATGAATATGCCACGGGAGATTGATGAACTTGAATCCAAGAAAGACCTTTAGTTCACCCATCATTTGACCATTTCAAAATTATTATTTCATTAATTGAAAAACGTTTTGAAAATCTGATTTGTTTATCCGAAAAATAATGTCGTCAACATAAACTTTGAACAATTAATAAATGTCTCCCCTGTGACTCGTGTGAGACAAAGTCGGTCAAATAATACCTTTAGTAAACCCATGTTTCATTAGCAAATAAGATAATTTGTCATACCATGCACGAGGTGCTTGCTTAAGAACCGTATAGAGCTTTTTTCAACCTTAACAAGATCTGGGAAATTCAAGATCAATAAAACCTTCAGTTGGCTGGACATAAACTTCCTCTTTCAAAGTTCCCCATTGAGAAAAGCCTTATTACATCCATATGAAAGATAGTGATATTCTCATGAGCAAGCAAAAGCAACAAACATCAAAACAAGCCTCAAGACATCAAACAGGACCAAATTACTCTTCAATAACATGCCTTCTTCTGCTGTATCCTTTTCCACAATACGATTTGTTTCGGAACCACAATATTTTCAGCATCACACTTAGTTTTTCCAGACCATTGAGAGAATAATGATTCTTTCCTATTGGTCATGAACGAGTTCCCAACTTGAAGTCTACCCTCAAATTGATTCAACTCATCTTGCATAGACTCAATCCAACTATGGATCGCCATAGCTTTCCTTTGATATTCTTAGTTCAATAAGTGCTGACAGGTTAAATTGCATACAGGCATACTCAAAATCTTGTGTAGTTGTTGCAAGTCATACAAAGGTCGGATGGGTCCACCAATAACTTTGGTCTAGAGGATGATTCATATTGTCCAAATGTGAGTTAGGTTGTACTTGGTGGAAATTCTCCACATTAGAATGGTTCTAGAGCCGTTGTTATGACTCAATTTCCCTCATGATTTAGAGGATTAAAGGAACAAACTTGAATAGCCATCAAAAATTAGCAAAATCTTCATGATGAATTCATCAGCCTCAGATTAAAAGATTAGAGAGGTTGTTCATCAATGAGTACAATGGAGAGCCTCATGTTCATTAACAATATAAAAGATGTAAGAAGGTGATTCATCACGAATTTAAGTCAGTATGCAAAGCGGAATTGATGGGTGTAACAAAAAACTTCTTCTTAAAATATACTTCATATATTGGACCAACAAATTAATCTAAACTTCTTTAGATGGAGTATTCATATGTTTTTCTTCTTCTGCTTGATGATTATGATTTATGAATTGTTGAAGCACGGGTCTAAACAATCGGTTCAGAAGCCATTGTTGTAAGCTCGTCAACTTGACAGTAATGGTTTCCATAGATCTTTTAAGTGCGACGTTTATAGAATTAAAACCCTCATTGATGTTTCCAAATAACCAATAAGACCCCGAATGCTGCTTTTGGCTCATTTTCCAGATCAACTCGGTCATTTGATATGGAACCATGATGAACCAAACACATGAAAATATTCAACATACTCATATCTGCCACCTACTAACTCAAAGGTGTTTTGTATGTCGTGTAGAATGATTAATTGATTTTGAGTAAAACAGCGAGCCACCAGCTCTCAGCCCAAAGAAATTCAGGTAATTGAGAAAAGATAGGCATCGTACGAGCACTTCAATAAGAGTTTCGATTACGTCTTTCAACTACTCTATTTTTGCTAAGGCGTTTTGAGCATTAAAAATGTTGCATGAAGCTAACTTTTCATAATGAGCTTTAAAGTTGCATTCTTGAACCGTGGTTATTAAAGTGTTTATGGGGGGGGGGGGGGGGGGGGGGGGGTGAAAAAAATAGTACCCATTGGCTTTCGATTCTTGCAAAACTTTGGCTTATAATGCAGTTGAACCTTGAGCAATGAATTTCTTTAAAATCTCCGAGTTTCATCTTTCGAATGAAAGAAAGTAGACCAGTATACCGAGAATAATCATCCACATCACAAGAATATACTTCTTTCCCATGATCGAAGCTACCTCATTGTCCGCATAAATCCCATATAAGTAATTCCAATTGGAAGATCACTTTGAACTATTTCAGTAGATGAGGAAGTCTTTCTTGCTTTTTCCTCTTTCACAACAAACAAAGTTATCTTTTTCATATTTAAACTTGGAAAACCTATCAACCAATCAATCTGGTAAGAATCGTTTGGAAATGGTGCCGAAATTAATAGTGTGAGAGTCTACGGTGCCATAACCATGACTTTGTTGAAGTTGCCTTAAACATTAGACAAACGGGTGAAGAAGCAACCATGTCAAAAATGGAGATAGTTTATAAATTTGATTCGCGATCGCCTGTAAGCAAATCATCTCCTTCCAGATTACGCACATAACATGTCTTAGAACGAAAAGCCACTTCTAAATTGCCATCATAAAATTGTCCAATAGATTATGTCCAAGACCTTCAACATAATTGTAACATTCCGTATTTTCAGGTCATTTACGACATCATCTATTTTACTAATTATTTTTTTCGTACGCGTTTACTTTTAATTCTTATTATATAGTTAAATCGCGCAAACTAAAAATCAATAATTAACGTAAACGGATACCAAACAAATTAAAGTTTTCATCAAGCTAGCAATATATTATTTTTACGAAAGTAATAATCAACTTTTTATATTTTATTTTATTGGTTGCGTAAAACGTTTACGTTTCGCAATTAAATACATTTAGGCATACCCAGAAGCACCAAAACTTTTTTACGCTTCAACAAATACCCAAGTTTATACCCAATACCCAAAGTTTATAAAACTTTACCCGTATGTATATATATGGACGTCCCATATATATAGGGAGCAACCAAGACACTTAAATTCAAGTCTTACACTTTAATAAAAGAAACTACAAGATATACTTTTAATTATAATGCAAGTATTACTTCCATTTCTCTTCAAAGTATTTAGCCAACACATTCCCTCATTTCCATGGGATAATGTCCATTCTAGGGAACCAAATAACACAAGTATTAATAAGCTAGCAATGTACATCACTTGCCATTAAGCCTAGCCATACCTCCCATCCTTTTGACCAAAGACCTCCATGAAACCCTCATCTTGTTTTTGACTAGTCTTTCATGTATATAAGGTCTCATACTAATGAAATACACACACACTTCTCACTTTCAAGGTGTAAAACACAAAAATCTCTCCTTCCCCCTCCTCTTTGGCCACGGAAAACCTCAAACAACATACAAATCCTTACAAAATTTTATTTAACACATTTACATACATTCCTACAACATATCTAAGATATCCTAAGAATATTTGAAGGCTTGGTTAAGTCTTTACATGTGTTAAGCAAGAAAATTAGAAGATTAGGGTTTCAAGATCTTGCAAGCTTGGGATTATAATCTAAACAAGGGTTTAGATTGTGTTGGTTATCATATTACATCACCATAAGGTTATCTAAAACCCTTTATGTCTTTACATTTATCATTTTATGTGTATATAAGTTCTATGTAGTGAAATCACCATTAGGATGCTTTTAAACATGTAAAACATATTTTTGCTTGTAATTATAATTTTGTACACTTATTCTTGTCTTATGTGGTTGAATATATCATGGAATAGGAACCCTAAGTATGTAATACATATGTTAATAAGGGTTGTAATAGACTTGTAACAAAGTGGTTAAGC
>BQNB010187361.1:0-12047 GCA_026074375.1 Tanacetum coccineum
AGGTCAAAAAGTGGCATTTTTTCTTGAAAATCTTGTTTTTTAGTTGTTAAAAACACTAAAGTTTGGATTTTTATCAAATATATAGTGTTATATAACTTAGATTTGCAAAAACACGGATTAAAAACGTTAAAATGAGTGATTTTTATGATTTTTTTTCGTGTAAAATCATTTTTGAAAATCATGAGAGAATGGATGCAGGAAACCTATGAAAATTGAAAACATACGAGAATGGAAACATGCGAAAATCAATACCCTAATTTTGCAAAAATGGGTGCAGGAAACATGCGAAAATGGAAACATGAGAAAATCAATACCCTAATTTTGCGAAAATGGGTGCAGGAAACTTGCGAGAATGGATCATGCGAAAATGAATAATGCGAAAATAGGTGCAGGAAACTTGCGAGAATGGATCATGCGAGAATGAATCCTGCGAGAATGAAATCCTACGAGAATGAATCCTGCGAAAATGAAACCTGCGAGAATGAATCCCGCGAGAATGGTTTGAAACATGCGAAGTTCTAAGTTATGTGAATTTACTCTAAAAACAAGCGTGTTACGACACTAAAAACCTAATTCACTTCATTTGAAATACATAATCACTTAATCACTTCAATAACAACATCACAACGAACACAATACATCACACTTAAACGATCCTTATCAAGATTCATCTTCACTCTTAAAGGCTAGTATTGGGATTTAAATGACTACAGAGTTTTTGTACGATGTTACTTAGTTGAGATTAAAGTTTAAATTTGGTTTTTTGCTTCATTCTCGGGTTTGTTATATCAGGTTGTCTTCATCAATGGTCATCAGTATTAGCTGACATAATATATAAGGGGATTTGGAGTAGGCTGTTCAAGAGAGATTTGTAAAGAGAGTACCTTCCGACATCTTCTCACAGAGTATTGCTTCTGCAATCACAGGTATATGATGCTAAGTAAGCAGTTCCAGTTGGTATAAGATGTACACATGTGTATAATGATTCCTTAAGTAGTCATCATCATAGAGGGAGAAATGTGTACATCAAGGATGAACAACAAGTTCATATGATCGGGCTTTATGATCTATGTCAAAGAATAGTCCGCAGAGATGATCAATGTTTCAACTTGTTACTTTGATGTTATGGTTTTGACTTCATGAAAGGGATAAAGTGTTTACTTTGGGTTTTTGGACTTTATACAACAAGACTGGGATGTTTCCTAAGTGAGACGATGTTGATGATATTATCCTTTACCACATATTTTCCACAATGAGAAAGAAGGTCTTTGAGCCGAGCTGGAAGGAGGTTGTATGACTCAAGACTAGTGCATTAATTCTTATCAGTCTCAAGGGTTGTCTATTTGGGAGGGAGTAGAAGAAAAAGAGCCTACTAGTTGGGAGGGAGTAAAACTAGATACTACAAAAGAAATTCAGAGAACAATTCATATTTAAGCCGTAGTATTTGGATGAGGGAACTTCAAGGATGATAAATGAGAAACAGATTCAGAAAACTTTGACATGACCAGGAGTGTAAGAAAATGAAGCTTTTTTAAGACATGCAGCTGATTTAGAAACTTCGAGATGACTAGAAGTGTATAAGGTTTTTAAATACATGTCAGAAGTTTAGACGAGAAATCCAATCAAAGCCGGGATCATCGGTAGAGAAAACTTCTAAGTCATCCTCAGCAGTATGATTACAGTTTGTTCGTCTGCAAGCTGAAGAAATAAAGCTGGAGTATTCAAGAAGATCAAGATCATTGAAGACAATCTCAAGGAATATTAGACTTTATTCTTATTATTTTTCTTTATTTTTGCTTGTAGAAAACATTGTAACCAATTCACGTATGGCACCATCTTAGAGGGAGATTGTTAGCCTTATTATTTTATAAAGTTGGCGTCTTACACGTGAATTGAACTAGCTGTAGTCACTGCGTGAAACGAGCAGTTACTTTTGTAAACAAGAGATAGTTAGCACATGAAATGCTATATATATCCCTCACGACTCTCCATGATGGGTGTGGATGAATGTTTGGTTTCTGGTAACATAAATAAACACATATTTTCTCCGCCCTCTTTCTACTTTCTCTCTCTAGACAATATGCATTATTTAATATACTTTGATTAATCCTGACCCCCAAAGGTGGTTTTGATATGTGTTACACAATGCACATCGACTTTCAGCCTTTTTGCAAAAAGTAAGGATCGAACCCTTACCTTTATCTCTGAAAAAGAAAAACCTTTTAAACTGATCAAACCCTACTCTTTAACATCAAACTAGGTTTTCAACTTGCGCTCCGCAGCGGAGTATGGGGTTTCACCTTCATTTAGCATCGAGCAGATTAGTTAATAAAAAACTGGTAATAAATGGAAAAAGCCCGCGGTTTGATGTGTTGTGTTTAAATCGGCATATTCAGTCGATGCGCTTTGTATCGGTTCGTTACTTGGACGGGTTAAAAAACGCGGCTTGGTAACCAATATAGCATAATATACTTTTGTTCATCATATGAAAATACATTTACACTACCATGCTAGTATGTGCAGTTATGGGAATGTTACATGAAGCACTATTTAAACGTCAAACTATTCACATAGCACCTGAATGTATTTAGCGAAATAAAGATTGTCTTTCATGATGCGGACACTGACCACGCATCTAGTTGTAGATATCTTTTACGCTGTTTGCACGCCTTTATGTACTCCCACAACTTGATGACCATTTGCACGGTATCAAAGTAAACCATCGCTTGACCTAAGTTTTGTTGCTGTTCACACAACTCAATGCTTTCCTACACAAAAAAGGAGATATACAATTGGTATAACATCGATGTATGTAATAAGATCTAAGAAAATATTTCCTTTTTTCTAGATGTCCTTACATGTGGATCCCACATTCTTGTAAATGAAGAGAAAACCACTCACTCATTTTAAGTGTTTTTAACTTGCCCAAATCTATTAGTGTTTTTAGTTTTGTTTCCTAAAATTAGTACATCATATGCTAGTGCTTGCAGAACCTTCCCTTCAACCTATTCATGATTGCAAGTTATATATTACACTGATCTCTAATAGGTCATAAAATGAGTTAAAAGGATTGAAGGTTGCAGAAGATATATTTAGTGAAAAAAGTTCCTAAATTATTGTACTCACAAAGTTAAATTGCATTGAAATAATCTAAGTTTTTTGTTATCAAATCTGAGACACTACTTATATATAATATAGAAAAAAAGAAATGTATCAGGTAAAACTCAACCTGTTTCAATCCATTACCCAACCTGCTAAATTTTCCACCTTAAATTTTACTCCTAAAAATTGTTGCTCACATGATTCATAGGTTGTCTTATTACTATTTACTCATAAGAAAATCACAATAAGTTAATTTTGCAGAAAGAGTTGCTTAAAAAACTCTAATTGTACTAAAATGCAGATAAGAATTTCTAATAATACTCGTTCATATAAATAAATCTTACTAATGAAGTGCATAACACATATCGAATTAAAACATATTATATAATTAACAACAATAATAATGCAGGGTATATATTCATAACTCACCAATAGGATTAATCTCGCCACCGTATCCATGAAATCTGACCACAACCTCAGACGCCACAACAGAATCTCTCAGCACACCATACCACGTCTATGGCAAAAAACAGGAGAACCAATGTTAGATGTTAATTGATAATAAAAAAATGAAATGTAGTAATACGATATCTTAACGATGATGGGCGATGTCGTTTAGGATTTGGAAGTGCAAGCACGTGGCACCGTGGCTACCCTCATGAAAACATACAACCAAAAAAATTCAAGGTCAACAACGTTGGTTTATGAATGACATACATTATAGTGGTAAGGCCTGATGTACTCGTCATTAACGATTGATATCATTAGAGATCCCTTTATTTGACCAAAAAGCCATTGACGATGGTCAAGTTGTGGATTCTGTACATGGGAACGGCTCCTTATTTATTGATACCACCATGGCTGACTTTTGTTGCGGTAAACATTTGAGCTTATGTTATCAGCATTAAATGGAAACTACCGACACCGATCTAGTTGTGGTTGTTGTACATGGGAACGGCTCCTCATTTATTGATACCGACCTGGCTGATGCGTTGCTTGCGTAACTTCACTTATAAAATCAATCTGAGGCCTAAAAGATCCAATTCCTGCTGTAGGAGGAAACATCTCATATAAGAAAACACAAAATTTCAAGAATTTAATAACACTCTCTTATTTAAAGTGCTTACAACAACTTTAAAGCGTTGTGTTTGAATATAGTAGATATGTGTCTTAATCATATGTATTACATTAAAAATGCATCATTAATCAACCTAAATGGTCCAGTCCTCATATCAGTGGCACTGAAGGACCGTCTTAGTTCAGATCTATTTTTACCCGATATCGAATTTCATTTTAGTTGAAACCCATTTTTACCCATTATCAAGTCAACAACTTTTGTACCTAATGGCTGACTCATTTCTTAGTAGAACCAACATTATAAACTTGAAAACAATCGAAAAACTCTTACTTATGTGTAGCCAAACTTTCTTGCACTAAAAATTTCAGCTATTCATCTAAAAACATCAGACCAACACTTGAACTTTAGTCCATGACGGTTCACTAAAAGACCTGTTCTAGTCCAAACCTACTTTCACTCGCTGTCATTCATCAATTCCCTGAGATAATTCTTCCATGGACACCTAAAGTCCACATTTTACTTGTTTTTAATGATATTAAAGACATGTATACAAAATAACAAATAAACTCTACTTATATCACTTATCTGTTTTAGTTTTAATACTCTGTCAAATAAGTGTGGTAGTTGCCTGTTAAAGACTAAAAAGGTACACGATTGACATTGACTTTAAAAGCAAAGTAAATGTACTGATAAGCAGAAGAATGTACTGATAGTATATTGGGTCAAGTTAATGGAATCTTAAATGGATGTTTTTAAAGAAAAAACTCATAATAAAACATGGATCAAGTGTTCTTAAATGGATGTTTATAAAAAAAAAGAAAACATCATAGGAACAAACGGATCAAGTGTATGTTGGGTCGGCATTGCTTATAAAGTTATTTTCTAAAACAAACTCATCTATATTATAGTCTGTTTGTACAAAAAAGTTATTATCAACGAACGACCACTCTAATTTTTACTATATCTGAAGCTATTAAATAAATTAACAGAATTCAACTAATTGAATGACTCAAATAAACGTCTAGTTTATAGCATTTTTTTATCCCATGTTAATTAACCCTAGTTTTGTATAATTATTGCAAAGAATAGTTAATTAATCATTTATATTTGAGAATTGTAGTAATTACGGAGTACTTGGTGAATATTAGCAAAAGGCACACATTCTGGAGCTTAATCAAAGATATTTTGAAGATTAATGATTCTGACAACCAATACGCTGTATTCATCAAGGAAGATACGGCGTATCCGTGCCTGCACTCACCAAAGACCATAAAGGAAACTTGATCAATACGCCGTATCCAAAAGACCAATACGCCGTATTGGAAATATAGTATGTGAATATTCTGGAAGATATCAAACGTGGTCCCTACTCCAAAAAACTCCAATACGCCGTATCCAACCCATTGGATACGCCGTATCGAACCGACTTCCAGATAGTATAAATAGAAACCTCAAAAACGAGTTTTAAGTGTGCCAAATTATAGTCTCGATACCTAAACTACAAAAGTCAATTTTCAGAGGAGAAAAAGAGAAAAAGAGGTCTTGCAACGCATTCTAATCCATAGAAGACAACGTGTAATTTCTTATACTTTTGTAATCGTTCAATTTTTATTATCATTCGTTAACTCAGTTAATTTACCTTGGCTAAAATAACTACTCTTGTATTAATTATGATGTTTGAAGCTACTACCCTTCGGTATTAGCCATATTTATTAACGAAGAACCGAATGTTAGTTTTGTTATATCTCGATTCTAAATTACAGTCGTTGTAGCTTGTTTATGTTTATCAATTCATAACTATGTCTTACGTGCTTTGTATGCGACCAATCACTCACTGATCTAGTGATACGGACACAAGTAATTTAGGGAATGCTAGACTAGCTCTCATATATAGTGATTTTATATATCTAGAAACATAGGAATACAACAAATATTGTCCTCTAAAAATCGTGCTAAGGAATACCATCTGGCTTAAACTAGTTAAACGGAAACTGCTTTATTTTATTGAACATGTTACATAGGTGAATCTAGATAATTCAAACAAATAATAGTTCTGATCCATTGATAGTTGGACAAGTGGACTACTAGAGTATAAATTGCCATTAAGCAGTAAGTGGGTAAAGTCTCTATGAGCTAGGGTTTAACAAGATCACCATTGCTTTAATCTCTAAGATAGATTATAATCAGGTAATAAGGATGCTTTATGCGGATGCTTTAATTGTGACAGAATTAATGTGTCTAGATCTTAGGATGAAGTCCCGCCTAAGTCCTATAGAATGATATGCATCTTCGAGATAAGTAATCATTAATTATATGCGTACAAAAAGAAAATGAAGCCAAAATTAAAAATCAGCCAACACAAAAATAAACAAACAACTTCCTATCGAATAATGATAGCTAAAACAGTTTTCTATCAAAAGGCTCGACCTGCTTCTTTTTTACTTCTGTTAATTGGCTTACGTGGTTTAAAGTGTCTTGAATTGATGTAGTCACCAACCAAACCTGCCAGTCTCTCAGGCTTGAAACCCCCCTTTTAACCTCTTAAGATAAATTAGGATTAGAAACCTGTTAGAATTAGGATTAGAACTAATATAGGATTAGCATTGGTATGACTTAGATTAGAATTAACTTAGATTAGATAAACTAAGATATAAATAAATTGAGAGATTTAACCTCGCTTCAAGTGTTCGACACCCTACTTACCACGAAACTACCACCGATCGGGTACACTGCCCGTTAAAGTGTTGTTTTTGGTTAAGTCGGCAAAATATAAATTTAAAACTTGAATCATAAAAATATACACCACACAACGACACATCAAGTTTTTGGCGCCGCTATCGGGGAGTGAAATTTAATCTTGATTTTTATTTTATATTTTGTTTTTTAGATTAGATCTAACCCTTAGGAGTATTGTTAATTAGATTGGTGTAATTTAGTTTAATTGTTTGCTTGCATATTTAATTGTTTAATTTAATTGTTTCCCTAATAAACTTTTCTGGTCGACAACTCGATACAGCGTATCCACTTCTACTGAATACGGCGTATCCAACCTTCTGTCCAATACAGCGTATTCGTTCTGATCAGCAATACGACGTATTCAATTATTTGTATACGGCGTATTGGAAAAAGTTAATATATATTTTTTTGCATGTTTATTTTCCTTGAATTGCTTTACTTTGAATCATGTCTTACTTTTCAGGAGCAGCATCCGGACTTCGTCCATAGCAGTTTACCTATCCAGAAAGAAAGTTAACTATGGAGGAAATGTTATACAAGTTCATTGACGAAGGAAAACGTGAACACGAAGAGATGAGAGCATTCAAACAACAAACGAGATCTTATTTAAAGAAAGAATCAATTCGTTAATTGAGCTTAGATTTGGGGTACAAGAATTGTTAAAAGTGATCAATAATACTCCAATGATTGATTGTAAAGTTAAAGAAGTAACTACTAGAGGAGGAAAAACTACAACTCAAGATGCTCAAAATAATGATACCAACGTTCATACTGAGGAACCTCATGCAGTAAATCACGACAACCCAGTCGAGTCAGAAGAAAGTTTGCAATGATCAAACCTCTAAAAGTCACAGTGAACCTGTTGCCGTCTTCAAAACGATCCAAACGCCACCTATTCACATTTCCTCAACGTTTAAGGACGGAAAATAAGAAGAGCTCAGCAGGAAGAAGTTATTAGAAAACTTCATATGGCAGCTCTACATAAATCTGTCTTTCATCGAGGCCCTAGCCCAAATGCCAAAATATGCTAAATTTCTTAAAGGATTGCTGACAAATAAGGTCAGACTCGAAGAAGCTTGTACGCTAACTATGAATGAAAGGGGCTCAACAGTATTGTTAAACAAGCTTCCATCAAAAGAAAAAGACCCATAGAGTTTTACTATTCCATGTGACATTGGCCAATTACATATCAACAATGCTTTAGCATATCTGAGGCTAGCATAAGTTTAATGCCATACACGATGTATGAAAAATTGGGGTTAGGTGAACCAAAGGCTACCTGAAGGACGTTAGAACTTGTAGATAGACAATCCAATACCAGCGAGAATAATTGAAAATGTGCTCATAAAAGTTGATAAATTCGTCCTTCCAATTGATTTTGTTATCTTAGATATGCCCGAGGACTCAAGAGTTCCTATTATTTTAGGAAGACCATTTTTGGCAACCGCTTGAGCGATGATAGACGTATTCAACAAAAAGATAACGCTAAGGGTTGGAGACGATGAAGTGATCTTGGACGTAGATCAATCAATCAAAAGACCCCCCACTGAAGATGATGAATTCTACAAAATTGATGATTTGGACAACACAATCAACGCAGAAGCTCAAAAATTACTGGAAAATAATGAACCCGATTTGTTTCTATCAAGAGGGCTGGAAAAATCAATTGATCAGTCAGACCTAGAAGGTTGTGAACCTGTTGAATGCAAAACCAAAAATGATTCTGAATCAAATGAACCAATACGGTGTATCGCGTCCATAAATACACCGTATCCAGTTGTGCAGGGATCAGCAAAGCCTTTTGAAGTAGAAAGAGAACACCTTTATTCGGTTAGTGTTAACGAGATTGATGAGAAGAAACCTGAGTTGAAAGATTTGTCTCACCACTTAGAATATGTTTACCTGCATGGTGACAAATCCTTTCTTATAATTATTTCATCTGAATTGTCTGAAAAGGAGAAAATCTCACTTTTACAAGTATTGGAGAAACGAAAAGAAGCAATCGCTTGGAAGATGTCAGACATTAAAGGGATCAATCCATTATACTGCACACATAATATTCTGATGGAGGATGACTTTAAACTGGTCATTCAACCCCAAAGGCGTTTAAACATGAAAGTGCAAGATGTGGTTAAAAATGAGATAGTTAAGCTACTTGATTCCAAGCTTATTTATCCAATCTCAGATAGTTTATGGGTTAGCCCTATTCACATTGTGCCAAAGAAAGGAGGAATGATTGTGGTTATGAATGATAATAATGAACTAATTCCCTCTCGCACGGTTATAGGATGGTGAGTATGCATTGATTATCGTAAACTTAATGATGCAACTCGAATGGATCACTTCCCTCTTCCCTTTATTGATTAAATGTTAGAACGTTTATGTGGGAATGAATATTACTACTTTTTTGATGGATTTTCAAGATTCTTCCAAATTCTAATCGCACCCGAAGATCAAGAAAAGACAACATTCACCTGCCCTTATAGGACTTTTTCTTATCGAATAATGCCTTTTAGGTTATGCAACGCTCCAGCTACTTTTCAAAGATGCATGACAACAATTTTCCACGACATGGTAGAAGAATTTATGGAAGTATTCATGGACGACTTCTCGGTATTCGGTAACTCTTTTAATTGTTGTCTAGCTAATTTAGATAGAATGCTTGCTAGATGTGAAGAAACTAACCTCGTGCTGAATTGGGAAAAATGTCATTTTATGATAAAGGAATGGATTGTTTCAGGACATAAAATTTCGGGGGCAGGTATTGAGGTCGATAGAGCTAAAATCGATGTGATAGATAAGTTGCCATACCCAACAAACGTAAAAGGAGTTAGAAGTTTTCTGGGACATGCTGGATTTTACCGAAGATTCATAAAAGACTTTTCATTGATCTCTAAACCAATGACAAAACTTTTGATGAAAGACGCGAAATTTGATTTTTCTGATGATTGCAAAAAGGCATTTAATATTTTAAAAGAAAAATTAACCACCGCGCCTATCATAATTTCGCCCGATTGGAATGTGCCCTTTGAATTGATGTGTGACGCTAGTGACTTCGCTGTTGGAGCCGTCTTGGGACAGAGGATAGATGGGAAATTTAAACCAATCTATTACGCCAGCAAAACCCTGAATAATGCCCAAGAACATTACACCAAAACGGAAAAAGAACTACTTGTGGTTGTTTTCTCTTTTGATAAGTTTCGTCCCTATCTTGTCTTATCAAAAACTATTTTCTACACCGGTCATTCTGCTTTGAAGTATTTGTTTAGTAAACAGGACGCCAAACCAAGCCTCATAAGGTAGGTTCTGCTTCTTTAAAGGTTTGACATCGAGATTAAGGATAAAAGAGGGGCAGAAAACTTAGCCGCGGATCATTTGTCAAGAATTGAAAACCCAGAGTTGAGTACATTCATGGAAGAGGAGATCGCTGATGAATTTCTCGACGAACATCTTATGGCATTAAAGACCGAGATCAATAACGATGAACCATGGTATGCAGATTATGTTAATTATCTCGTTGGAAAAATTGTGCCTCCGAATTGGACACCTGAAAAAAGAAGAAGATTTTTCTCTTAAGTGAAGAATTATTTTTGGGATGAACCGTACGCATTCAAGCTATGCCCGGACAATATAATGAGACGATGTGTTGTTGGAAATGAAATCTCTAAAATTTTGGCACATTGTCATTTTGGACCAACTGGGGGTCATCATAGTGCGTCGGTAACTGGAAGGAAAGTTTACGAATCCGGATTCTTCTGGCCTAGTATCTTTAAGGATGCCAAAGATTACGTGATAAGATGTGATGCATGTCAAAGATCAGGAAACATATCATCAAGAAGTGAGATGCCTCAAAACAATATTCAGGTATGTGATGTATTTGATGTATGGGGGTTAGACTTTATGGGACCCTTTCCTAACTCGAAGGGTAACAAATACATCTTAGTGGTGGTTGATTACGTATCAAAATGGGTTGAAGTTCACGCACTTCCCACAAACAAAGCTCGCGTTGTGATTAAATTTATAAGAAGGCTATTTGTAAGATTTGGAGTTCCTAAAGCGTTAATTAGTAATTGGGGACACATTTTTGTAACTCTCAGTTGGAAAAAGCCTTACAAAAATACGGAGTAACTCATAAGTTGTCAACAACATATCACCCAAACTAATTGTAACACCCCCAAAATGGGTCGCAGCGGAAAAAGGATCCGGGGCGTGTTACTTCAAGATCAACAGCACAAGATATATATAAGAACGACACAAAAAGTCGTTTAAATTGATACATTGGATTTAATTATAAGACATAATACAAAAGCATAAAGCTTTACTTGTTCCTTGTTTAATATTACAAAAGACAACAATACATTTCCCAAAATATGATGCACATAAATCTTTAAGTGTGCAATCCAAAATGTAATCCAATGCATCCTTGGCACCTCGTGCCTATTGACCTCCTGAAAACATTGCTTAAAACGTCAACAAAAATGTTGGTGAATTCATAGGTTTATGTATTTAAATTATGCAGGACCGCAAGACTTTCCCGTGATGTTACAACATATGCCAACAATCACAAAACCAGATTACTGTTGCACTAAGCTCATGACACTGAAGCTCAACCTATATTTGCTATTTTAGCAGTTATTTTGCCCGTACAGATGTTGTAACCCGCAACATCCAAGTCCGACATGGTCAACGTTCGTTCCCGGTGATAGCTAATCACCCAAACGGGGAGGTTAAGGTCGTTTCCCAAATAGATCTATTAAATAACATTCGCGCTCACATAATGTAATTCCCAACTATATCTATGCAATTGACAGCTCATGATAATGGGCTTTACTTGGGTTATCGCTACTTAGGCAAATATGTAATCAATGCAAAATATCCACTTGCGTCCAATTTGTAAAACAAAGCATGTTTCTACCCCAAATAATAGTAAATCAGTAAAACTGTAAAAAGTGTGGGGCTATGAACTCACCTTGAGTACAGATAGTCCAAATAATCACAGATAAAACGTCACGCAAAACGTTTAGATGCAATCTATTTAAATTAAGGTCGTATAAGTACCGAGTACTTTAATTTAATAACATTGAATATAATCTTATAGTTGCTACGTCGTACTATCGTTCGGGCTATCATA
>BQNB010187364.1:0-12046 GCA_026074375.1 Tanacetum coccineum
AGGCAGCATAAAGATTCAAGGATAAAGATTTAGAGATCTCAACAGTCGAGACAAATCAAGGCCAAAGAACACGATATCAGTATTTTGTCAAAGAATATCAAGTTAAAGATCAAGATCCATGATCATAAGCATGCAAAAAGAACTTCAAAAGAATTCCTAAGTCTACAAGGTTCTAAGACTCAAGATGTCACAAGACGTGAAGCCTTATATGCAATGACCACCTCTTATGGGGAGATTGTTAGACCTAGTTTTATGTAAAGTGTTGGTCATATATATTCCCGAACCTTGTACTAGCTTAGTCTATGTTCCCAGGAATTCTATAAGCTAATTGGGCCTAGTTACGGGATTTAAAGCCCATTAGATATCAAGCTCGGCCTTGGAAGCCCACTCAAATCCAAGGCTAGCCCATGTACTCAACTATATAAAGCCATCTCCTCATGTGGAGAGGGTGTTGCTCATTTTGTTTTCTCTTAATGTGTAGCCATTTTTTCTTTTGTTATTTCTCTCTCTAAACATCTCTCTCGCTCTCTCTCTAGTTCTTCCTTTTAATTTCGTGTATGTGATATGATAAGTCTATCAAACAAGCATAGAGAAATAGGAGAAGAACAAAAGGACAAGCACTCACACGCACAAACAAACATACATATATCAATTAAACAATCAAAAACTACAAAAACCATTCCCCAACAGCGACACCAAAAACTTGATGTGTAATTTCTTTTAAATAAACACTACGTCAGGTTTTACATTTATAAAACCCTAACTACCTCGACTATTCCTACGCACTAAAGAGTAGTGTACCTTATCGTGTATAGTGTAGTGATTGGTAAGTACGGGTGTCGACCCAAAGAAAGGTTTATGTCTCTAATTGTTTAATTAATTTTATTATTCTACCTAAGAAAGTAGGAAAGAAAACATGTTTGAATATTTGAGATTACTATGGACTGTTTGGTGGTAAGCCTTGCTTGTCCAAAAGGGAAATTGGTATACTGGTGGACACCTAAAAAGGAAGAACACATTTAATTATGATCTTACGTGCAATGTTCTAGTCGCAACCTTAGGAGGGGTCTTACATTCATTAGGTTTAATTTTGTATTTGAAACCTAACCTATATTTACTGAGTGGAATAGACTCACAAGAAGAATTAACATATTCTCAGTCTACAATCATTAAAATTTCCTTTTAGCTTACGAGATACGCTTAACACTAACAGGTGGTTTCCTATTAGCTTGCACTCCTTAACCAAATAATTAATGATAAGAGTTCGCCTCATAGGTAAAGGACGAACACTTACAAGGATTGGTCTTCCTGCAATGAATCATGCGTGCCAAGGTCTTTGAGATCATATAGATCCTTGACCGCACTAAACCTTATATCAAAATTTAGACTGGAATGCAAGGTTTTAAAAACGCACTACATAAATTAATAAAGGATGCAATAAAACAATAAAATCATAAATCAATAATCACAAGGATTATTAATAAATTAAACGTCGAATAACAAACAATAAAACATAACAAATAATCATGACATCAACAAATTAAATTTCTAGATCAAAATAAATCAAAATAGTTATTAAATTAAATTGACCATAATAAGTTGATGTACGATTACAAGTTGTGCCAATTGAGTGCTATCGATCCCTTAGTCAAACGTCATGGCAAACCCCGAAGGGTTTGCCCTATACCAACCAAGTAGGCAAGCTGCTTGTTCTCCGCTTCTCTTCTTTGTTGGCTGAACCTACGAGTATAAGATGTCATCTACGAATGAAATATGAATCTAATTTATACTAAATATGAAGTTTGCACCTTATACGACTTTGGCCCCTCCACTTCCATTGAAATTGTAATAATTTATTGAAATTTCATAGCTTTTGTGTAACATTGGCCCCTGTGATGACTCATCATTACAGCGTAACCGCAATGACTGCGTTACGCCGTAAACCTTCGGACGCGGCATGCTATCTTGTAGTGTAAAAATATATTACGGCGTAATTATATCATCCGGTTACGCCATAACCCTTAGTCAGCATCAACAATATAATCATTTCCATAATAATTGATTACGGCATAACTCCTGTGGGACGTTACGCCATAATGCTTCGTCAGCATGATATCTTCGTAATAAATAACTGATTACGGTGTAACTCCTACAGGACTTTACGCTGTAACGTCTTATAAGCTTCCATATTCACTCTTTAAAAATATAGTACCCCTACTAAATAATATAGTAGTGGTACTATTCTTTATTTTGGCTATTAGGCTCATCCTGGAGAAATTAAGTAGCCATCCATCTAATTTAGTACCTCTAATAAATAAATTAGTATTGGTACTATTTTTAGCCATTTCTCGCCTTTTTCCATTCCAATGCCTCTAATTACCTAAATTCGCAAAATAAATGAATTAAGTATCGAATTTATATAAAAATGATATAAAGCAAGGCAATAAACGTGGGAATTTGATATGAAAAAGTATTAAATATTTAATGTTATCAGATTTAATGGATTCTGCAGGGGATCCTGATGAAATTAAGGAATTCAATGCAAACTGCATCTTGATGGCTAATTTGCAGCAAGCTTCGACATCAGGTACTCAGACCGACAAAGCTCTCGTCTATGACTTAGATGGATCAGCTAAGGTACACTATTCTAAAAATTGCTATGATAATGATATATTCAATATGTTTACTCAAGAGGAGCACACCTAGTACAACAGAATGACAGTAATGTTATCTCTGCGGTTTCTAGTATGGAACAAAGTGGGGGAACAGTAGAACAAAGTCCTGCTACTGCTGAGGAAACACATGCTTATTTTGAAACATTATATAATAATTTGGAAATTAAAGTTGAGAAAGTCAACTTGATCAATCACAAAATGAAAGAAACTAATGCTGCATTGTCCACTTAGCTTGCTAGATATAAAAATCAAGAAAAATGTTTTAAAATCAATCAAGAAAAATATGAAAACTTGAAAGGTGTTATCAAAAGTCTGTTTATCAAGAGCAATGTCTTACTAAAAACATAAATGCACTTCACTTAAGTTATGCTAAAACGATAACGACTTTGAATGAGGAAATTGCAACCTTAAATAACAAGCTTTTAAAAGAAAAATCAACTATTTCTTATCTTCAACAAGAGAAGAAAAAGTTGAAGTTTGATTTCAAAATACGCGAAGACAAGCTTCTTGATAAACAAATTCAACTTGAGAATAAGATAAAAGAATTAGATAACATTTTGGTAAAAATGGGTCAATCGATTCAAACGATGCTTATGGTTTCACCTAAGCCAGAATCGTTTTACCACACTAAACAGAAAATGGCTTAAGGTTATCAAAATCCTTTTTATCTCAAGCAAGCTCAACAGAAACAACAGAGTTTGTATAATAGTAAAGTATTATTAGAAAAGCATGATCCTCCTGTTGTGTATGATTCAGAAGAAACACTACAACTTGCTCAAGAAAGTCGCCTAAAAAATGAAACAATTGAACAAAGAAATAAAATTGGCAAATTATGCAAAGATTAATCAACTTTCAGAGGTTTTTGTTTCTCAAAAGGCCAAGTCACGTAAAGAGTTGTATTTATCACATACTTCCAAAACGGCCAGTGTTTCCAAATCAATTTCAATACCAAATTAAGAGTTTTCGGATGATACTTCTCCAAATGTTGCACGCAAATTTCTAAATGAGGTAAAAAGCACCGTTGTGACTCTTCAACGTGTTGTAAAACAAAAAATGACATTAGATATACAAAATTGGTCGTATTCTGTTCATCAAGAGATTCACAAAATTGTAAAAGATAAAATTTACTCTATCATTAACCAAGTTGATGCTAGAGTTCAAAATTTTGAAATACAATTTTTAAAGAAATTAAAGAAGAGTTTGATAAGTTAGTTCAGCGGATTGACACTTTTGTTCCTATGGATTTTGAAGCTACAAAGGCAAAATTGAAAAGATATGGAGAAGAGCTTCAGACAAAAGCTTTAAAGAAACAAAAGATTGATGATAAAGATGTTCCAGCTATAGGAGAAAAAGTTGCTGAAGTAAAGGAAGAAGAGCCAGTAAAAAGAACAGGAAAAAGAAAGAAGCAAAAGGCTAGGAAAGGTATAAGTATTGACAAGAATGCACAAGGAGATTCAGAGACTGATAAAGAGGAATCAGTGGAAGCTATGAATCCTACTCCTTTGGCTACAAAATCTAATATTGTGGTAAATTAGAAGATATTTTAGCAAGGTCAAAGAAGTGTTTATCAGATAATGAGAACAAATGGAGCTGATACAGTCTACATGAGCTTTAGAGCTATGATTAAAGACTTCACAAGAGAGGATCTTATAGAGCTATACAGGTTGGTAATGCAAAAGTATGGAACAAATAGGCCTGAGAATGCTTATGACAGAGTGCTTTGGAGTGACCTCAGGACTATGTTTGATCCACCTCTCAATGAAGATGCTATTTGGAGCTTACCACTTCAACAAAAGATGATTAATTGGAGGTATTATGATAAATGTGTAGTATATTGTTTAACATTGTTAGCAGATAGGAAATATCCTTTTGTCAAAAGATGCTTGCCAAGTGATGCTAAAGATGAAGCTTCTAGATGGAACAATGGATGAAGTTTGTTATAAATTATTAAAGATGATTGAGAAGCAAGCTGGGATAAGAAAGTGATAAATTTATCAGTAGCAGTGGGCATATTTTTGGAAACTGTGGACTATAATGGAAGAGAGAAGGGTTTGGGTGTTGGTTAACCACCACACAACAAATGGTCATCAGTTCACCATGCTTAATAGGCATAAGAACTGGCTAGTCCAAAGCAAACGGCTTTGGTAAAGACTTCTCAAATCCATTTATGGTTGACAGTTTACCAAAAACTGTATGGTAATCAACTCACCATGTTTTTAAAACAAAGAGTTGGCTACTCCAGAGCAAACGGCTCATGGTAAAGACATATCAAATCCGTTGATGGCTGGTAGTTTGCCAAAAACTACAAAGCCAACTTAGTTGGATGTTGCTGTGTAGCTGTGAAGAGAAGACAAAGACTAAAAGACAAAGTATGATCTGGTTTTTCAAAGAACATCAAACAGATCATCATTCAAGAGAAGCTAAGGACTTAAAGACATGCTTGGATACAATTCTCAAAAGCCCAAACTAAAGACAACTGAAGAAACTTGAAGTTAACAAGTGAAGTTCAAGTTTAGGGGAGGATTGTTAGGAATTTTGTATAACAGACTTAATTCTGTTAGTATTATAGTTAGTTCTGCTAGTATAATAGTTAGTACTGGTAGAAGGATTATCATAGTTAGTACTGGTAGTGTTAAAAAGTTAATACTGCTTATGTAATAGTTAAGTCTGCTTACGCAGAAATTAGTTAGAGTTAAAGATATGCATGAGATATCTTAGGAAAGGATATGCATTATCTTTATACGCGTTTTGTAAAGCCCATTAGGGTTTCCTTAGTCTATAAAAGGAACCCTAGGCATAGTCAGTAGATATAGTTCTACACAAGATCATAGAGATCGAATAGTAATCATAGTTTGTAATCTGTAACCTAGGCAGATTCAAAGTTTAATATAAAAGTTCTTTTGTGGTATTCATTATTGTTCTTCTTAGCATTATTGATTATATTCTGCATAATCAATAGTGTTCACTCAGTGTTTCATCATTGTTACTATAGATTTATCTAAGGCAACAAACCCTTTACAAGCTGAAGGTTTAGATCTATTCAGTAAATCGATCCAACAAACCAACTTATGTAGATAGGCTTTTACCCTATTTGTAAGGATTCTGTTTATGCACTTAAACACTACATTACAACAGGCTATAGGCCTAAATTCAGTGACTTTAGTGAGATGAGTGACCTTATGAACAAGGGTTATAAGGGTTGCATTAACTTCTCTAAGTAGTTTACTATTATGAAAAAAATTCTTTAATAACACTACATACCTCATTGCCACCACAGTCCAAGATTTTTTAAAGAAAGTAGAAGTGCACCTGTCTGGTCCATGAGCTTTGAAATCTCCAATATCAAACATGGCCTCTTTGATTTCATTATCAAACACATCTCTTATCATATACTTTACTTTATCACTTGTAACTTTATTAGTAAATAGAGTAGCAACATCTTCAACATGAAAACATTGACTCCTATGCCCCATGAAATTTTGAAAATGATTAAAGAATTGTTCAGCTACTTGAGTTCCCTCAACTGATTAGCCATTCTTATTACAAATGCTTATAATTATGTTGGAATGTTTTTTGCTTTTTAGGAGTTGATAAAAATATTTGGTATTTATGTCCCCTTCACAAAGCCAATTCACTTTAGCTTGTTTGAACATTAGCTTTTCTTCATCATTAATAGCCTCTTGATATTCTTTTAAACAAACACTCTCTTTGATCTTTACTTGTAGATTGTGTGAAAAGGCCTCAACATCTCTTTGAGCTTGTTTAAAGGAATATTTGAGCTTCACCACGCTCTTATGCAAATTACCATTTTTCTAGTTAAGCTTGTTCATGTAAGACTTTAGATTCTTTAGTTTTTTAAACAGTTTATACATTTTACATCCTTCAACTTCAAACTCCCATTCTGATGCGTTTACATTAAGCTTTATATTTATAAACAAGAATTACCAGTTTAACTAGGAACACATTTGGGAAAGTATAACCCTAGTCATGTGTAGTTAGGGATTGGTAAGTCAAGGTCCTCCCAAGAGACTTAGTTGCACACAAGTGTTGTTTGTTTGTTTAAGAAAGTAACAAGGCGGTAGTTATGATTGTCACGGATCAATCCACATAGAAAAGCAATAAGAGAACGGGCACACAAAGAACATACATGTTTGGACATATGATCACATGGATATTAGGATGTTTAGTTTGGAAAATATATTATCGTTGATAATCCTTTCGATCTATAGAATCAATAATAATAGTCTAAGTGTCTTATAAATCATTTATACATAAGTCTCAATCAAGTGGTCATGTCATGAGCCTAATGCCTAAACCAACAATATCAAAGAATCCTTTTGACCTATAGAATTTGATGCCATCGATTGTTAAGTTCCATTTACTTGAAACCTGATTAGAACAACATATTTAAAAGACTCCTTTTGATATTAATCTAAGTTAAACCTTTACTTGTTATGTTTATTAATTCTCTTGCACAATCATCACAAAGCACAAGAAAAAATCAGTTGCTGATTAATGAATTGAAATCAACCACTATTGAGAATCCTTTCGGTCTATTGACTCAACAATGATTAACCAAAGTAATAAAAAAGAACAAATTCTAATCTAACAGAATATGATGTTATCATCATAATCCAAACAAACACTAATAAGATCCAAACATCCCTTTATCTTAAGTTCTCAT
Source organism: Tanacetum coccineum (assembly GCA_026074375.1). Taxonomy (NCBI): domain Eukaryota; kingdom Viridiplantae; phylum Streptophyta; class Magnoliopsida; order Asterales; family Asteraceae; genus Tanacetum; species Tanacetum coccineum. The sequence continues at coordinate 7,360 of BQNB010187364.1, forward strand.
ATGAACCAAACAAGTATTAAGACATAAATCATAAGACAAGAAATAAAGAATAAGCACAAACAATTATCCATCATCAACATAATCAAAGAAACCAAACATGAATTATATTAAATAAGAAGATACCAAAGTTCATAAAATGAAAGACAAGTCCTATGATTCACACATGAATCCTCCGATGTTCCACAACCAATACCAAGCCAACTAGGACCTCTATTACGACCCATAAATTCTGGAAATTCCCACTAACAACTAGCAACAAGGTATGAGGGTTTTTAGTAACAAGGATTGATGGAGATATATGGATTGATTGATGTGGACATATTTATCCTAACCTTGCAAATTGAGATAAGGGTTGAACCAACCCCCCACCACCTCTGGAAAAGGGTGAGGGTGGTAGGATGGAGAAAATTCGTTTTTGGGAGAAGGGGTAAGTTTTTCTTATTGAAAACTAAGCCATAAGGGTCTTATTTATACTAGAAAGCAACCCTTAGCCACCAAGTATGAAACTTGGGGCCAAAGTGTCACAAAAATACCAGGAAATAAGTTATGGAAGAGACTTGATTAGACTTATAAGAGTTGGCACATTAATAACTTCATTAAACATGACTTAGGGAAGACATATTTATCCAGCCGGGTGACAACTTTTAAAGTCAGGCGGCTCCTCGTGGTAATTGCATTTTGCTGGGCGGCAACTCAAAAATCCGGGCGGCAACTCTTATGTTTCAGCATGTACTTTTCTCGATTCTTCTATTAAGCTTCTCGATTGAGTTGTGCTTGGCCGTGAGTCTTAATTCTTCAACATAACTTCATTTTAGATTTATCTTGGGACTTGAAAGCTTTGATAGTTGGCTCTTTTGCTCTTGAAATGCTTCCCGAACTTGGTCTTGATGAGAGAATCTTTGTACATGCATAAATCTTCGTTTTTACCTCTTTTCTTGGTCTTTTCTTCACTTTCTTAATCTTGGCTAGCTACAAACATATAAATCCAACTTTGTGCAATATTAGTAGCAAAAGCATGATAACATGCTCAATAAAAACATTCTAAGCACTCACAAATATAACACACTAAACGAACAAGATACGAAAAGAGTAATTTTTTTAATTCGAGAGTAGGAGCCAGCGGGCACGACACACTTGCCGGCTAGCAACTCAATTTTTTTTATTTCGAATGTTCCAGCCGCCCGGCACGGGTGTTTTGTCGGTCGGCTGGGTGAACTTAGGGTCACAATTTGAGGGGAGCCGTCCGGCTCCTTTCACCTGCACTTGCAAAAATGGTTTTAAACTCTGAATTTTTTAACAAAAACATTTTCGCTACCAATTTATATTACTAACATGAACTCATAATACTAACAAAGACATGAACGTAGCAATCACAATTAAACACAAAACATGAAACATAAAAAAACAAAAAAAACATATGGTCAAGTTTGGTGGTTTTTTCGCAAGTACTTTCGAGCACACTTAGGGAGCAATCATTGAAACTAGCATATTTAGCAAACATGAAATGGAATCCCAACATCAAAAACTTGATTTTGATGCCAATATCATTTAGCAAAAGATGAGAGATGAGTGATTTTTAAATATAAAGCAAGAGAGCATTCAAGTAAACACCATGAGAAAACAAGCAAGCAAGCGAGAGCAATCAAACAAGAACAAAGAAACAATCATTCAATAGCACATACAATATAGCATTCAAACAAACAAGAAACCAATCAATCGATTCAACAAACAAACAAACACACTAATACAAACGCAAATCCTCGGTAGAGGCGCCAAAAACTTGATGGTGACGATGCCAGATTATACGAATGAAACAAGCAAGGAAACAAGAACTAAATTCAAACAAACAATCAATATCAAATGAAAGAGCAACAAACAAACAAACAAGAGAGTGCAAAACAAGTCCCCGACAGCAGTGCCACAAATTTGATGTGTTCACATTAAGCTTTAAATTTATAAACAATAATTACCGGTTTAACTAGGAACACATTCGGGCAATTATAACCCTAGTCATGTGTAGTTAAGGATTGGTATGTCAAGGTCATCCTAAGAGACTTGGTGGCACGCAAGTGTTGTTTGTTTATTTAAGCGAGTAACAAGGCGATGGTTATGATTGTCACGGATCAAACCACCTAAAAAGCAATAAGAGAACAAGCATACAAAAAACATACATGTTTGGACATATGATCACATGGATATTAGGATGTTTAGTTTGGAAAACATACTATCATTGATAATCCTTTCAACCTATAGAATCAATAATAATAGTCTAAGGGTGTCTTTGTTTTTTATAAAAAGGTCTGAATAGCCTCTGACCGCTTACCAATCAGACGCGGTCAGAGGATGAGGTTGTTTGTTTTTTTTCTTCCGGTCAGATGCGGTAAGATGTTAAACATCTTACTCAGTAAGATGTGGTGAGCATCTCTTATGGCCTCTAAACCTTACAAATCCAACTCCATAAACATCAAACAAAAGCTTAAAAGAACAAAGAAAATAACAAAAAACATCTATCTTTGGAAGATCAAAACCCAAGAACAAAAACGTTTATCGGGTCTCAAGATATTGAAGTATAAAAATGAAAAGTGTGATTAAAGGGTTCATTTGGTTTGTGTTTCTGGTTATAGTATGTATAGTGAGCATTACAAAAGAAAATAAAAAAGAGATCCTTGTTTGATGTGTTCATTGAAATAAGAGATATTGTGGCGTCTGGTTTTGTTGATGTGTGCATTGAAAGAGAAAGATTAGGATATACAGAGTAGTATATGATATATATATTTAGGCTTTAGGGTCGGTTAATTAATTTGGGCTAGTTATTGGGTTCTTACTTCTTAGTTCCATTTTGGTTAGGTCAAATTTTACCCCTAAGACATTATGTCTACTTATTTGGCACAAGTATAAAATACAAGCCAAATGACTGAATTTTATAAACTTAGAATTTTTGTGTGCGTCGAGTTACTTTCTGTAAAATCGAAGAAATAAAGAGATAACTGTAACACGTTTGTTGAGAGGTGAACCGAAACTGTGCTTTAGTGAAATTCAAATTCCTAACTATTCATCTTCAATGTTATATGCAAGCAATTTATTTGTTATATTGTTATAGTTTTATATAATTAAAAACATTCAGACCATTTTAAAAAAACTAACAACAATTTTTCATTAAGATTCAGACTTTATAGCCACCTCTTACTAGTAAGAGGTGGTAGTCAGATTCAGACCCAAAACATCTTAATGAAACAAACACAACCTAAGTGTCTTATAAATCATTTATACATAAGTCTCAATCAAGTGGTCATGTCATGAGCCTTATTCCTAAACTAACAATATCAAAGAATCCTTTTGACCTATAGATTTTGATGCCATCGATTGTTAAGTTCCATTTGCTTAAAAGATGATTAGAACAACATATTCAAAAGACTCCTTTCGACATTAATCTAAGTTAAACCTTTACATGTTATGTTTATTAATTCTCGTGCACAATCGTCACAAAGCACAAGATCAAATCATTTGCCGATTAATAAATTGAAATCAACCACTATTGAGAGTCCTTTCGGCCTATAGACTCAACAATGATTAACCAAAGTAATAAACAAGAACAAATTCTAATCTAACCGAATATGATTTTATCATCATAATCCAAACAAACACTAATAAAATCCAAACATCCCTTTATTACAATTTTTCATATGAGCCAAACAAGTATTAAGACATAATTCATAAGACAAGAAATAAAGAATAAGCACAAACAATTATCCATCATCTACATAATCAAAGAAACCAAACATGAATTATATTAAATAACAAGATACCAAAGTTCATAACATGAAATACAAGTCCTAGGATTTACACATGAATCCTTCGATGTTCCACAACCAATACCAAGCCAAATAGGACCTCTATTACAACCCACTGGAAATTCCCACTAACAACTAGCAACAAGGTATGAGGGTGTTTGGTAACAAGGGGGATTGATGGAGATATAAGGATTGATTGATGTGTTCATATTTATCTTAGCCATGAAAATTAAGATAAGGGTTGAACCAACCCCCCAGCACCTCTAGAAAAGGATGGGGGTGATAGGATGGAGAAAATTCGTTTTTTAGAGAAGGAGTAAGTTTTTCTTATTGAAAACTATGACATAAGGGTCTTATTTATACTAGAAAGCAACCCTTAGCTACCAAGAATGAAACTAGGGGCCAAAGTGTCATAAAAATGCCAGGAAATGAGTTATGGAAAAGACTTGATCGGACTTAGAGTTAGCACATTAATTCCTTAATTAAACATGACTTGGGGAAGACATATTTATCCAGCCGGGCGACAACTTTTAATGTCGGGCGGCTTCTCATGGTAATTGAATTTCGCCGAGCGACAACTCAAAAGGCCAGATGGCAACTCTCACGTTTCACCATGCACTTTTCTTGATTATTCTTTTAAGCTTCCCGATTGAGTTGTGCTTGGCTGTTGTAACACCCCCAAAATGGGTCGCAGCGGAATAAGGATCCGGGGCGTGTTACTTCAAGATCAACAGCACAAGATATATAAGAACGACACAAAAAGTCGTTTAAATTGATACATTGGATTTAATTAAAAGACATAGTACAAAAGCTTATAGCTTCACTTGTTCCTTGTTTAATATTACAAAAGATGACATATATTTCCCAAAATATGATATAAAAGTCTTTAAGCGTGC
>BQNB010187365.1:0-12046 GCA_026074375.1 Tanacetum coccineum
GCTTCTATGACCATTTTAACCCCTCTAAATTGCTACCATGTACAAATGACCACCCAATAACTCTTCTAGAAACCTTCAACCAGCTTACAAGCACCTCTCTTCAAAATATCTTCCATTTATATTGTTTAAAATTGCACATGATCTTCTTGTTTCTTCTAGTATAAGCCACGGCATCACCAAGACCAAAACACCTTACCAAAGCTACTTCCTAGCTTATACACCACATCTACTAGCTTCTCAACAACCCTACCTAGCTTGTACACATGTACCATCTCAGATTTCAAGCATACCTTAAGCCTTAAGGATCATATGACTATAAATAGGAACCTAAACTCTTCATTTTTCTTCATCCCCTACTTCCTCCACTATAACCCTTACATAGAAGCAATCCTTTGATATAATAGATCCTAAGTAATCTTAAGAAGGCTCAAGTTTATAAAGGAAGCAAAAGGAAGCAAAAGAAACCAAGAAACGAAGCACGGGAGTCGTTATTCTAGGCGTACGAAGCCGAAAGTCCCGATTCTGACCCGTTTCCAAGCCATAAGCTGAAGACCAGGTTCTCTAAACTTATGATCTGCTTTTATAACGTTATAATGTTCATATGATCTTGCTAAAATCATAATATAAAGCTTTGAACTCAAAAACCTAAGTGTTTGCCTTTTTGATCCAAAACCGTACACCCGAAACCCTAATTTCATGTTTTTACTTAAACTATGGGTTAAACATGTAAACTTTTGTTATAATCTGTTCTAATAAGTTATTATATTGTTAAAATAAGTGCTTTGATAATTCATGAGAGAATTTGATCTTAAAACCCGCGCGTTTTCATTTTAAAACCCTAGTTTAACGAATCGTTAATTTAAACTTGCGTTGTGTTAAATCTTCATATTTTAGTTTATTATAACTTATAAATGTCTATTGAAATGTTAAAATAAGCTTGCATGGCAATTTGGACATGTTTTGTAATTATAATCCATGCAAGGGGTATATATCATAAATTTCAGAAACTTATAACTAAAAGGACTAAAAGTGTCATTTTATCAAAATCATAACTATAGGGGTCTATTATGTCACTTTTTAAAGTACAAGGTTTGCTTGGTATATCAATAAAAGTTGAAGGACCAAAGTCATAAAAGTGCAAACCCCAAGGGTCTACTTGCAATTTTCTAAACCCCAGGGTCTAAAATATAACATTTTGAAAAAATATTAAATCATATTCAAAACATTACCAGACATAACTTTAATTAACGCTCCTCGTGCTTAACATCTCCAGATATTGAATAATGCTTAAAACTGCTTATGTTCTAATCCTTATATCATTCATCATCGATGTGCTTTCAAAAATCATGTCCCGGATCTATATCATACCATAATACTAGGGAGCCTCATATTAAGAAGTTTCATCTTGGTATTACGTTCTGTCTGAGTTGTTGGGTTTTACAGTTTTAAGTTCCTAGCTCACAAACGTTTACTGAAAGGAATTCTGAATTATGATGGGCCCGGAACGGTGTTATGATAATTTTTATATCAAAACCGACATTCAATGTAAAATCTTACATATTCAATCAAACTAAGACTTGACATATATTACCCCAGGTTGCCCGTGAACAAAGCCCGTTCCCCCCTACTTTTTTTTTCATATACATTTGCTATCAATTTCCCTATACTGTTCAGGTGAGTTCATAGCCTCGCATTTCAATATTTCAAATGTTTTATAAACCCACGAGGGGGATACATGCTATAAACATGAATGCAATTATTTCTGTATGCTATTTCAATTTACTATTGCCTAAGTAACTGCTTTGCCTTTAAGTCCCCATAATCATGAACCGTTAATTACTCTCCGTAGTAAGCGCGAATGATGTGAATAGATCTATTTGGGCTGGACTCCCCGTTGGGTTCCCAGTAGTGTAACCAATTGCCTATATTAGAAATCACGCGGGTATTTTGGCAAAGGTACCCGCAGGGGCTATAACGTATCACCATACCTTAAGGCTTCGGATTCATGAGCTAATGGCAATAATAAATATGTTTTCAATTAATAGTGTATATCAAGTAACCCAAATATCGCTTTGCATTCATATTTATTACTTAAACCTATGGATTTCACTCAACCTTTGTGTTGACTTTTTAGCATGTTTTATCTCAGGTAACTAATGGCACGGAGTGGCGAGGACATGAAGATGGAAAAACTGTTATCATTCACACTTTGTAAATACAGATGTTGGGACCTCTCTTTTGTAAAAACTCTGAAGAAATAATGAATGATAACTTATTTTCATAAACGACTCTTTTTGATTCGTTTTCTATGATTGTGACTGTTGTACCTTGAAGTAATACCCCAGATTAGCTTCCGCTGCTATATGTAAAAATGGGGGTGTTACAGTTTGATTCTATCAATTTTTCTTTTGAATCGACTTCTTGAGCTCTTACAAAATTTACTTGTTTGGTTTCGCTAGGTGACCCTTTGGTAAAATTAAATCCTAAACCGGATTTATCTCTGGAAGGTTTTTGGAGAACTATTTATTTTCTTAGGGAGTGAACTTACTATCATTAAATTGATTTGAGCCTAGATTTTTCTTTTTAAGCTCTCATTTTCAAAACTTAATGTCTTGAACATAATTATGCATTTTTCATTACTTCCTTACCTTTTTCTACCCTGGATAATTTATCTTTTAATTCTAGTGCTTCGTTCTCTAATTCTATTTTTTGATTGTTTTTCGAGTTTTATTTTTTAGCCATGACTTTTAATCTATTTTGCATAGTTCTAGCTATATTTCACTATCTAAGACATTTTCGTCTAGTGATGACTTGTATTTATCATGACATTTGAAGGCTAATACCTTCGGGTATTAGCCATTATTATGAAGATCTAAATGTTTGATATTTGTTTATATCGATTTCTTGATTTATTGTTGAGTGCATGTTTATGTTTATCAATTTATAATTGTTTACGCGCTTTTGTATGCGACATATCGTTTAATTGGATCTAGCTTTTGTATGCGACATTTCCTTTCGCTTTTTCTATTTTTGTCATCTTTATTTCTTTCAGATGACTTTCTTTCATCATGTGGTTGTCTTACGAATCTTCCTCGTCTTTTGAAAAATTTCTTGAAGTCTCTTACGACCATGGCGTATTCTTCGTCTTCACTATCGGAGGTCGAACTATCTTCATCACTAGATTCCTTTTTGGCCTTTAAGGCAAGAGATCTATTTTGTTCTCTTTTGTCTTTAACCATTTCGGAATCTTTCTTTATTATCACTAACTTTTAAGTTTTCAATAAGTTCATCAAGCGATAGTGATGTTAAATCCTTCGACTCTTCAATAGCCATGACCTTTGCGCGCCATTTAGGATGAAGTGCCCTAAGAAATTTCCTAACATAATTCTTGCTAGAAAAACCTTCATCAAGTGCTTTTAGACTAGTAATAATAGTGTTAAATCTAGCAAAAGCATTATCTATCGATTCCTCTTCCGGAATCGTAAATTGTTCATATTGTTGAACAAGAAGATCTATTTTGTTATCTTTGACTTGACTATTACCTTGGTGAGTGATTAATAAAGTATCCCAAATTTCTTTTGCGGTTTTACACATAAAAATTCTTTCGTATTCTTTACGTGGTAAAGCATTATAAATCACCATTTTAGCTTCATTATTTTTAGCAAGTTTCTTTTTAAGATCATCGTTTTGTTTATCAAATGGTACAATTTCATCCTTTTTAGTTTCGGGATTATTTTGAATAGGAGGAAAATCACCATAGGTAATAACATGCCAAAGATCTAGATCTTTTGATTTCACATAAGTTTCGAATCTATTTTTCTAATAAATAAATTCATCACTTTCAAATAGTGGTGGTCTTTGCATAGATTGACCTTCTAAATATTTTTCCGATTCCATAGATCGATTCAAGTTTTAAAATATAATTTATTTTAAAAATCTTGTTTGACGTGACTCATGATACCAATTGTGGAAAACTAGAAGGGGGGTTGAATAGTTTGCCGCTTTTTAAATTAATGTATTGTTTGTTTATGAAATTTAGATTCGACTTTATGTGATTTCAATATGTGGACAATATGAACAATATAAGTAAGTAAATAAATGAAATGAAAGACAAGTGATAAGTGTTAGAAGGATCAAACCACAACACAAGGATTTATAGTGCTTCGGTAACGAAGCACCTCTTCGCCCTACTCCACTCCCCGAGCACCAAACTCGAGAGTTCTCTTCACTATGTCAACAAACTCCCTTTAGGCAGAGAAAACCGTACACAACTAAGCTTACACCGATTTCTAACACTAAGCCAAATGTCGAGTTCTAATCCTACCTAGAACCAATATGACATAACTTTTTTATTTTGAGGACTAAAATACTAACCGCACTACTTCACAATAATTCACTACTTCACTTCACTACACACCTTCTCTTCACTTCACTTCACAACTTCACTACGCTTCACAACTTTACTACGCTTCACAACTTCACTACGCTTCAACACTACTACGTTCACACTACCTAACACTTATTTCAAAGATCACCCCGTCTAATATTACTTTTACCCAAAAATAAAAAATTTTTGGATCACACAATCTAACTATTATACACAGCTATAATACACACCTTCATAATATACACAAATGATTTACAAGATCTAACACAACTTCACAACAATACAACTTCTCAATAACAAAAACAAAACTACAACACTTCTTGACTTGATGATAAGAAGTATTCTTCTCTTGCACTTGAGGAATTAAGCTTGAATCACTTGGAAACAAAGGCTTAAGATTAAATGATCAAAGGATTGTAGGAGATGTGTGGACTAATTTTAGACAGAAAAGAATGAGTACAAAAGGTGAGAAAATCAGTAGGGAACAGTCCAGTATTTAAAGGCAATCTGGGGGGAATCTTTGTCTGGCCGGTCCCCTTAATTAGGTTGTCGGCTTAAGGGGACCGCCCGTGTATTTAAGGGGTTCGGCCAAGCCATGACGCTCCCTTTTTTGTCTTTTCCAGTGGGGGTGTTTTCTGGAACATTTCTAGCCGTTTTTAGGTAGAAAATTTAAATTCAAAATATTTATTTTGAATAAAGTATTTCTTTTAAATCTAAAAATGTTTTGTAAAAGTTATAAAAATATTTGTGACATTTTTATAAAAAATGTGAGGTTAAATAAAAATTCCTTTGATCATAAAATGCATTAAGCATTTATTTATTCATACCTTTAAGTGATTAATTTGTCGAAATGAAACTTTACTACTAATTACTTGTTTACGAATAATTTTTCATTAATCGTTTTTACATTTTGTGATTATCAAAACGGAGAGAGGTCGAAAAATATTAATAACGTTTTTAGGCATTATTTCTATCAACAAAACTAATATTTAAATCAAAACTACTTTGGTGAACTCTTATATGGTAAACGAACATATTTACTTAGTTATGCACTAAAACTTAGGTTGCTTCTCCTAATTCTATTGCTTTATCACACTTATGATGATCTGTGTAAGTATTTTCTAAGTCATGAACGGATTACACGAATCCGCCGTCTATGTAATATTCCGTTTAGGCAACGCACATGTAAGGTAGTATGAAGACTATTACAAGGCCTCTAAGAGTAAATCACATGCATCAAAATACTTAATAGGGATAAACCATCTTAGGGGTAAGGTAGTATGAAGACAGTTACCGATGGTATCCTTTCTACACACTCGCGTTTCTCTAGACGTCTATGCTAATGTAATATTTTATAGCCAGTTTTCTAGAGCCTAACGCGCACATCCATCATAAGAAGCAATATTAAAAGGATCTACAACCTAAGTTTCATGCAATCATAAATAAATACTAATGGATCTAGTCTAGCATATTAAAAGGAAGCGAAGAACAAGAATCAATCACACAACACATAGACATATTGAGTGATAAAAGATAGAAGACTTCACTTCATTAAAACATAGATTTAAGGCTGATACAATAGGGTTTTGATACCCTAAAACACCTTAAAATCTGCTACACTCGACTTAAAATAAGTAGGGTTCGTCTCCTAAAAGTTGCACAGTAAAACCCTAAAAACGAGTTTGTATATATAGGATATAGGCCGCGACGACGTCGCAGGTTTTCTGACGTCGTCGCTTCGCCGAATATTCTAGGGTTTATTTTGAGGCGGTTAAGTTCTAACGCCGTCATAATTCTTCTGACACCGTCTCTTGTATGATTTGACGGCGTCGTTAGGAAAATGCGACACCGTCTGCAGGCACTGTGAGCAATTCTTGAAACCACTTCATTGTAAAGCTGTAATCTTGTCCTGTTTCTTCCCCAAATGAGTCCAGGTTACGTGTATATCCTCCAAGAGCTTCCCAAATGCTAAAAACACAAAAAGAAATGATTAAGCACATATTTTGCATATATTTGCATGATTTAAGGGGTTAAATGACCCCAAAAAAGTGTATAAAATGACACCGCATCACTTGTTTGCATCAAGATGATTAGTGATCAAATCCATTGTTGATTATTATGGATTAAGTCTAAGTGACTAATTTAGTTTGGGGTATTTGAAGGTTAATCATGCTTTGAGTTTTCTCACCTCCTTACCTATAAATGTTTTACAAACACACACATGTATTCCTCACATGTACAAGATGTCTTACAAACTCCCACACTTCTCCATACAACACTTCTATAGCACACTCTCAACAACACGTTCCTTCTAATCATTTGTTAATCTGTTTTCCAAAAAATGATTAAATACTCTTTCTACACAATCCTACAACACGTCTTTCCTAATCATTTTTTACCCTTCTTACCCAACAAATAATTATATCCTTCACACACTCTAAACACTCCATTCTTAAACCATCCCATAAACACATTTGCCCACTCTTTTCTCTCTTATTAGCAATGTGATTATAAACCCAAATCAATCCTTTGATTTCTCTCTAATCATCATCATATTCATACTTATCATCTTTAAACCTTCTCCAATCCTAAACTCTTCTTCACATAAACCATCCCTAAATAATACCCACATGGGACAACTCACATTTCCTTACATAATGCACCTTCCTTGTACTTGTTGTACTTCTTGTCCCCTTCATTCCTAACATAGGCTCCTCCACATCACATCAAAACATTCTCCACCACATATCCACTATTTACCTTCTTCCTCATAAATCCATTTGAATTTCACATACACGCACACTCTATCATCTTAGCCATTGATTACACCACTTTATCAATCCAACTTACCTCACTTTCTTCTCATCCCTTGGATTGAAATTCAAATGGCAAACAAATCCACTTTCCTCTCAAACAAACATACTTCACTCTCTAAACAAACACACTTCTCTATCAACCATTGATCTTGCCACTTCACCTATCCAACTTACCTCTTCACCATCAGATGTGTCGTTGTGCGTATGTAATTTATGTTATCAAGTTTTACTATTTATATTTTGCCAACTTTACCTAAAACAACACTAACGGGAAGTGTACCCGATCAGTTGTAGCTTCGTCGGTAAGTAGGGTGTCGATTACTAAGAGCGAGAACGTTAATTCTTATGTCTACCAGTATTTTAGTTATCTAACTTAGTCCTAACTAATTCTATCTATCTAAACTGAAACTAACGTGACAAAGGGTGGTTTTCAGCTTGGAGACTGGTATGGTTTAAGTTATTCTATTCCTAAGTTGATGACAAGTAAAGTAGTAACCAAACATAAGAAGATAACAAACGATAGAGAAGCGGTCTAGCACAAATAAAAGGAAAACATATCAGCCATGGTCAATCCAATAAAACACCGGTCTTGTCTAAGGTGCAATGATTGTATTACTATGATGGTGTTATATCATTCGCATGGGTTAGGTGGTTCTTCTCCATAAACGTTATTCAATTAATCATGTCACAAATAATGAACATCTCATAAGCATACATCCATTAATTATAATCTATCTTATGAGTTAATACTGGTGAATATCAAAACCTAGCTCATCAAGACTTTACCCACTTATGTGGGGTGTGTAGACAAAGTGGAAAAGAAAGGGGAACAGTGTTGGGGTGAATTTGGCGGGTAGTGGAGATAGGACACTGAAAGACATGTACAGTGTTCCCGCTTGATTTGAAGTTTGGAAAATGGGCAAAACATGCCCCTCAAGGTGTATAACTTGATGACAACCACAGTCCTTGAGTTTTGCAAATTTGGCCCTTTTGGTTTGTTGATGGGTTGCACCGTTAGTCCTTAAAGGACTAACGGGATAAAGGTTATAAGGGTTGGGGAAAACGGGGGTGTTAACAGGGGATGTTGGGCTAGTGTTGGGCCGGGTATGGTTTTAAAAGGACTTGGGCTTTTATTTATGTTTAAGGTTTATAAGGTATAAGTGGGCTGTCCCGGGCCCACTAGGTGGGTACGGGTGGGTTTGGCAATTTAGGTTTTCGGGTTCGGTTTTCAATGCTCTTTCCAATGCCTCATCCCAGGGTTGACTTTGACTTTTTGACTTTTGTTGACTTTGACTTTGACTTTTTGACTTCTCACGGTCTTTTCATTCTCGTGCTCGGTTTTGTCGTTTTGGCTTCAATTTTTGTCCTTTTCTTGGATATCCATTACCTGCATAAAACAAATGCAAAACATACAAATACAATGTATTTTTGGTACGTTTTTAGTCATTTAAGTCCGGTTTTAGTGGTCAAAGGTATGTGTAATTAAACACATACCAATGTGATAAACATAATTAACATGCAACAAGTAATAAAAAAATCAAGATAGACAAACCAAACATTAAACTTTCATAAACATGGCTGATACCTGGTATCAGCCAATAGTCATTGTAAAAATAGACACGGTTTGATATATGAACGATTAAAGTAAGAGAACGATAACCGAACGTGTATTGGGTTATGCGAAGATTACAAGAGTTTTCCTATGATCTTGAGGCTCCTTGCTGACCTTTTATGCTTCTATAAATGTCTCTTAGTCGACTTGGTGGTTTAGGGCTTCACTTGCATACTGAAATTCATTTTAGGGTTCTTTATTTATAAGCTCTAAAAAATGCCTGATACGCCGTATTTGAGGGATTCGATACGGCGTATCCAGTTACTTGGAGTGGGCTCCATGCTTGAATCTTCTGGAATATTCGATGATTGGTTTCCTTATACGGCGTATAGGTTGTATTGTATACGGAATATTGGCTTGAGATCGTGTTACATTGAATGTAGACCAAGGTTTCATATACGGCGTATCTAATGAATTGGATACGGCGTATTTATCAAAGTCAGGCAATGGTCTTGAATTCGTCTAAGTCTTGTGATACGGCGTATAGGATCTAGAATAATACGGCGTATTTAATGTCAGGAACATTAGACTTCTTGAATTCTTCGTTTAAGCTCCAAAACACATCCTTTCTTCTATATTTCTCCAATTGCTTGATATTTACTGAGATTAACAAATATGAGTGATTAAGTACCAAATCTCATATAAAACATTATAAAACAAGCAATATTAGTGGGATAAATGATGCTAATATTATGACCTTATTTGATGCCATCAAATATCCCCCCACTTGAATCCTACTTGTCCTCAAATGTCCCCCCACTTGAATCCTACTTCGTTAAGCATCTTTTTATTTAATCACTAGCATATGACTTAGCACCTCACGTAGTAGGGGAATGAAAACACTCAAATCACTCAAACTAATCTATGTGGTAACATCCTAATAATTCGCTTAATTGCTCGGTCGTGATGAGTATTATATCATAATTGGCAAGGATATGCATCTCCACCACTAAATCTAAGGAGTAACAAGTCTAAAAGGATAAATTAGGTTTTTTTTGGTTTAAGGGTTGATCATTCTTTTCAATCTCTATCGATACCAATAATCCAGAAAAGGCGACAAAATTACAAATACATATCCGTAACGATGGATGAGACACTTGCAATTGCTCGCTCCCTAACTCGAATAAGCTAAAGAATAGGACCAAGTAATCTTTACCAACTAATACACCAACAAGGGCGACAAAACCACATATACACATCCATAACGATGGAATAGACATACATGATTACTCACTCCCTCATTCGAGCAAACCAAAGGTTAGGTTGAAGAATGATATAGGGTAGGGATCCAAAGGATAGGGATTAGACAAGGGAAAATAAATGGTGTAAAATAAAAACAAAACAAATGGATTAAGTCTAAACAAATAAGGCACAATGTTGCTAGTTACTTTCCTGACCGTCCCTATGACAAAGACAAAAAGATGCCTAAATCATAAAAAGAAAACAAACCTTAGTTGGCGTTCCCGTAACGGCCAACTCCTAATCATCCCATAATATACATACTCTACAACATTAGTGGCGATATCTACCACTTAATACATGTAAATGCGTAGTTGGTTTATAATTGCGACCAACTAGAAATAATATACAACTTAACTTTTACATGGTTGGTTTATATTACGTACCAACTCTAATACAACAAAACTATACAAACCACTTTTTTTTTCTGATTTTTTCAATTTTTTTAACATAAACTAATAAATTGAATAACGGTGTATTTTCACCACTTCACGAGCATGATAAATCTGAATAATTAATATCCGATCATACTTGTGAAAGTAGCAACTACACGAACAATAAACTACTACTTTTCACATTGCCATTGCATTATGTAATTTCCCCAACCTAACCATGGATAGAAAATTTACACACGTACTTAACTGCATTGTGCAATTTCTCGACCATACCAGTAGATAGAAAGTATGCATAGCACGATAGGAAATACATACGTTTACACAAAAACAACTAGCAACCGATTAAGGACTTAATCTAATAGGATAGGCTAAGGTATAAAGGTGTAGCAAAACAAATTTGAGGTGTAACAAAAGAAAGGAATTGCTCAGCAAGTTTTTCTAGGGGTATCTTACTCTAAAAATAAGAGTAAACAAAGGGTTTATACAGGGGTTAACTAACCAGTGTAGTTAGTTAATATCATATAATGTATAGGCTTTTTAGGTTTAATGCTAAAAATTTACCAATTTAAACAGGTCACTCTTGTAACATCCGGCAATTTTTGAAATTTTAAATGACTATTTTACCGTTTGACTTTTTGGGTTTGACTTGACTTTTTGACTTTTGGTCTTTTTTTGTCACATAAAAGCGATTAACGCGTAACCGGTAAAATTTTCGGAACATATTTTAAATAATAAATCATATTTATTATTACATCTCTCATGTGCAAGTTATTTTTAACTTATTTGACTTGAAAACGAAAAAGATATATGTTATTCTTAAGCTGACTTATCAAAAACGACCCACTAAATCACGTTTTCACGACTCGGACTCTAAAGCAATTTGATGTAAAACGACATTCCGGACAACTTTTTAGTTTTGCCCGAGACCCGGAAACAAGCAAAAAATGACCTAAATACCCTCGCAAAATTTTAGAAACAAGAAAATAATTAAATTGTATTTAATTAACACTTTTTATTAAATAAAAATATTTAATAAATTAGTCATCATTTTATTCAGTAACGTTGGTTGAAGACGCAAATATTCAAGTAAAAGATCATTTTACGGACAAAGTTTATCGGAAATATACAAATAAATAATAAACGTTTTAAATAAATTTTATAAAACGTTTATGAAAATTAGTCGAGTGAATACTCGTTTTTATGGGAAAAATTATTTGGAACGCAATGGCGCAAGTTTCGTGTTTTGAATCGTCCGTTTACTAGTTCAAACGAGTCCCGAACCGATAGTTAACAAAACTATATTAAAAACTTACACAATTAACCCTGGACTATTTGAGACTTGACACTTTTCTTATAACTTTTAATATATATATAAAAGTTATATATTTTTCTTTCATTTTCATTTCAAACACAACACACACACACATGCATATTCACACTTCTCTATTTCTCTCTCAATTTTTCCGGCGAACTCCCGCCGCCGTCGAATTCTGGCCGCCGACCATCGCCGGATTCCGCCCGCCAACCTCCGCCACCGCCGCCGGAAAACTTTTCCGACGAGTTTTCGGCCGAAACCAAAAATGTTTCTCATCACCCG
>BQNB010187367.1:0-12046 GCA_026074375.1 Tanacetum coccineum
GCTTTTAGACTATTCTTACTATATATTTTATATTTTATTATATTATATATATTTTAAGGTGTAGTCAGAGCGGATCAATTACCTTGGATAAATCCAAAATAACTTGTTGTAGAAACTTTGTATGTATACTAAAGTGTATGCGGAATCTACACCTTAATACCTAGAAGTATTATGAATAAAACAGTAATCTTGAACAAACAAAGATATAACCAAACGCTCTAATATTATTAGATTAATAATACGAGTACTCTTCACTAGTACTAGGGTTTACAACCTTGAAGCTTTTTTGAATCGACTTGACAACTATGAAAACTTATAAAAACTAATATCTCAACTAATGCCTGGTATGTGCTTAATTACACATACCTTTTTCCATTAAAAACGGACTTAAATGACCAAAAACAGACAAAAATTGCCAAATATATGTTTGTTTTGCATTTGTATTGTGCAGGAAACGGATATTCACAAAAGTACGAAAAACAAAGCCAAAAACAACAAAACTGAGCACGGAATGGAAAAGTGTGAAAAGACGAAGCCAAATCGAAGCCAAAAAGTCAACAAAGTCAAAAAGTCAACAGAAAAGTCAAACATTCTTAGTCAAAGTCAACCCCGTAAAGCAAGTGAAGAAAATACAACTTGAGGGACCAAATTTGCCAAATCAAAAAGTTGTACTCAAAGTTGTATTACAAGAATAAAATGACAAGGGCTGAAATTGCAATATAAGTGAAATACAAACTTTAGGGGGCATTCCTGCCAACCCCCTAAACTTGTATTATTCAAGGACTAGTTTTGCAATACAAATTATAACTTTGAGGGGGCTGACTTGCCAAACCCCCATTATCTTTCCACCACAAGGACTGGATTTGCAACTACTCTTATAAGAGTGAGGGGCCAACATTGCCAAACGCCAACTTCTTACCCTCTTCCCAAAATCAAAACCAGGCTGAAACCCTAACCCTAACCCTTTCCCGCCAAGCTCAATACCCCATATAGGTAGACGGTGTTACCTTTCCCTATCCCTAAAACACTCAATCACCAAGGTTTACCCAGGTAAAACATCACACCAAAATTCCACTAAACCCCATTGCCAAGTGTTGGCCAATCTCATATTGTTCAAAGCACAAATTTGATGGCTGAGATGATTTTTAAAGAAGCACAAGTTGATATTAAGGGTCTAGATAAGAGTTTGGGTTCCCTCTCACATAACAAAAACATCTCAGCTCTCTCTCACAAAGAAAGCACATGTTGAAGACCCAAGATGAAGGATTGAAGAACCCTAGAAGGCTGATGGCTATATAAAAGAAAGGGTCAAGACACAAGAAGAAGGAGTTAGTTTTTGAATCTAGTGTAATTTTTAGTTTTAAATTTTCAAGTGTAATTTCATTTTTAAGTTAATTTTCTTCAGCATTGTATCAAAAGCTCAAGTTCTTAATAAAAGTCAAGTTTTTAGTTTAAATTCAAAGTGCAATTTGCATTATTACCTGTTGTTTGTTCAAATAAAAAAATCACAAAAAAAAAATATACCTCAGCTTAAATTTTTGAAGATAAGCCGGCAATGGATGGGCTTATGAACCTTCCACTGTTAAACACAAGCTGGAGCTTAGTAGAAAAAGCTCTTTTGAGCCCTTGTTAACCCTGTTTGTGCAAGGGGCTTGTAAGTCCCTCATTTTCCAATTTCAGCCTACTAAACTGTAGCATTGCTTAATAGAGGTTATTCTGCTGCATTAATCTTATTTCTTATTTAGTTTATCTTATTTAAGTTGTTTCTTATCATTAGAACCTTAAATTTTTTTTTTAATTTCTTGTTGCATATTTTTTTTTTATTTCTGTCTTCTTATATAGTCATCACTTCGTCCATTTCTAGTTTGATTATTGTAACTGCTTATTTCCTTATTCTAAACTGACTTCATTAGATGCATAATAAAAAGCATATAATATCTAGGTATTAAGGAATTCTTAACCTGAAATAAGTATTTGAAGCTCTATATTTCCACTTTCTGTCCTTAGGGTGTTGTTTGGTGATAAAGGTTATAATGGCGTAAATTTGGGTTAATGCTGTGTGTTGGACGGTCACCAATCCAGTTTCTATAGCTAAATTAAGGTTCTAATAATCAGTTTTCACAAGTTTTTATATTAGTCTTCATTAGTTAATATTTTTATAGCTTGTTGTCAAAAATGTTGGTAATTTAGAGTAAGAAATTTTTGCTTATTTGTTAATTAACTTTAGATAGCTTTAAAACCTCAATTTTCAAGTTCATCTTTGTGTATTATCATGCATTAGCTATGGCTGTAAAAGAGTGCACCTGCATTTTGTTAGTTTGGTGTTAGCAATTGCTCTGTCATAGTAATCCTCACCAGCGTCATAAGCTCACTTTTTCAGCTAAATATAGACAAGCTTTATTTATTAGTTGCTTAGGTTTGCACTTGAGAGAATAAAGCTTGCTAGATAGTATACTCAATCTTGTGTAGTTCATTTTTTAGTTATAAAGTTATTTTAACTTAGCTTAACTCAAGGTCTGCATAAGTCATCTTGCCTTTTGAAAAATTTACCTAACAAGCTCCCTTGATTGCAAAAGTGATTTATCAGCTTCTTTTTTTTTGAGCTTAGTTTTTGCTCCAGATTCTATCTTTTGACTGTTATTGGGAAGCTCATAGTTTCTCTATATAAGATCATATAGGCCATTACCTTAAAAAAGTTCCTTCTTGGTGCTTAATTTTAAGCCCTGAAGTGCCCTTTTGGGCTGTTTAGCTCATAATTTTTGGTCTTAAGTGCTTATTTCATTTCCTTAGCTTTGTGCTATCTGATTTTGCTTATTTCTTGTGTATTAGTGCTTACTAGGTCTAGTTAACAAGTTTTCTTAAGCTCATTGTCACCTTACTTAGCTTAGTTTGGCCTTTTAAAGCTTTTTCATCTTAAAGGCACTGTTGGCAGGATTAACTTTTAGTTAACACTGCCCCTTTTAATTGCTTTTTTTTAGCTTATTAGTTGTTTAAAATAATTGTAGAATGCTTTTTCTTATTCTTTTTTATGTCATCTTTTCCTTTTTCTAGCTTATAGGTCTTTAACTGTTTGTCTGGTGGCTTAAAATTAAGCCCAAAGTAGTCACTTTGTCTGATTTGTATCTATTTCTTTTGTCAGTAGTTTATTTTTCCTTTTTAGGCTTATTTTCTCATTAGGTCTTGAATTTGCTTTTTACACTTAGCTAGGTTCAAGTTTGTAGCTAGGTTTCCTTTTTAAGCTTTTTCAAACCCAAAAAAAAGAAGCCTTTGGCTTAAATTAGCTTCCTGACTGTAGTTAAAGTGCTTATTTCTAGCTTTTTAGTTAGTTTTAAAAATATGTCATAGTTATAAAAAAAAATGCATTATCTTCTTGTGATTAAAAAAAAATTGAAAAAAAAATAAAAAGGGGAAGGAGGGAGGTCCCAAGGAGCTGAGGCTCGAACTCAGGACCTCACCTCCCTCAACCCTCTTAAACACACACCACACTACCAACTGCGCCCTTGGGTCTTTTCTGTTAGACCCTTGGGCCAGTTTATTTATAAACACATTTTGGCCCATAAGCCTATTAAGCTGTTATAGCTTATTACACAGCTTATTCGATAAGTTGTGTATGTCTTTTTATTTTTCATAGGGCCTTTAACTTGCAAGCTATTTTGTGTGAATTTTTCATAATTTTTTATAATCATTTAGTATTTTTTATAATTTACTTTCATTAAAAATTTAAAAAATTCATAAAAAATAAAATAAAAATCAAAAAAATATAAACTTTTTTTTTATAATTTTCTTTTTTCATATAGTCTCTAGGAAAAATATTTGTTTTCTCGTAGGGACATTTTTGCAACTTTTCGTTTTTTAAAGAACGGGATTCGTCCCCGTTTTTCTTTACACTCGTTTTTAGACCAAACGAACTCCGTTTTTAGTCTAGCTTTTTTTAAACTTCGTTTTTAGTCAAGTAGAATCTATTTTGAGTTTAAAAATTGTTCTCGGATTAAAATTGTGTAATTTAGGTTTTTAGCCCTCGCGTTTTTACATTTACGTCTACGTTTTAGATTAAAATCATTCTAGCTTTCGTTTTCAGGTTTTCTTTAATCATTTTTGCATTTTTAACTTGTAGTAATAGAAAACCAATCATAATCTTGTAATATTTAAACATCGATTATCAATTCGTCATTCGATTTTCCATTCAAGCCTCGTTGAGACATAACGACCCGGAAATCATACTTCCGGACACATATATATTTTAATTTGAGAATTTTTAACCAATCCTTGGCTAAAGGTAATTGGTTGATTATTTTCCTATATTATTATATATATACTATTGACTTCATGGGGCCGTTCCCGTCTTCAAGCGCTCCCCACCAATGACGCCCGAGTTGTTTGCAAATTTCTCAAATCTCTCTTCGCCAGATTCAGTGCCCCTCGTGCAATCATAAGTGATCGCGGAACCCATTTTTTCAATGACCAATTTGCAAAGGTCATGCTTAAATATGGAGTCACTCACCGTCTCTCCACCACGTATCACCCACAAACAAGTGGGCAAGTTGAGGTATCCAATCGTGGCTTGAAACGAATTCTTGAAAGGACCGTGGGCGAGAACCGTGCATCTTGGTCGGATAAACTAGATGATGCACTTTGGACCTTCCGTACTGCTTATAAAACACCCATCGGGTGTAACCCATACAAGTTCGTGTACGGAATGGCATGTCATCTATCGATCGAGCTTGAGCACAAAGCCTACTAGGCCTTGAAGCATGCAAACTTTGACCTTGAGACCACAGGTGATCACCAAAAAGTTCAAATCAATGAACTAAATGAACTTCGTGATCATGCCTACGAGAACTCTTTGATCTATAAAGAGAAAACAAAGAGGATCCATGACTCAAAGATCAAAAATCACGTTTTCAACGTCGGTGATCAAGTCCTCCTCTTTAACTCTCGATTGAAGATGTTCTCGGGCAAGTTGAAATCCCGTTGGTCTGGACAGTTCACCATTACCCAAGTCTTTCCATATGGCACCGTTGAGTTATCCCAAAACTCCAGGCCAAATTTCAAGGTGAACGGTCATAAAATTAAGCACTACTTTGGAGGGGACGTACCATAATTGGTTGTCCCATATCTCCAAACCTTCCCCAAGGACAAATGAATTTGGGGATTGGGTCAAGCGTAGTGACCCTAAACAAGCATTTCGTGGGAGGCACCCCATGCTTATCCTAGTAATATTATGTAGTAATGAATAATTGTTTTTTGTTGTGAGGAGGCTTGCCTCTTTCCATTCTCGATTGCTTGTGTTTTTGTGATTGTCCTGGATTTTTGAAGCCTCTCGTGCTCATGGTTTTGTCCTTCGATCACTCGAGCTTCAAATCCTCAGCTTCATTGGGGAAATCCAATATCCTAATCTTATCGACTAACGTTTATCTTTAGCATAATTCATAAATGGCTTAGGATTTACGTAGAGACCATTCTTAAAACATTGAGAACAATGTTTAATTCTAGTATGGGGGGGGGGGGATTTATCGATTTGATTATGCCTACAGTCGTTGTTTTCATGTAATCCCGTTTTTACCACCGAAATTTCAAAAAAATGAAAAATTTTAAAAATTTTCAAAAATAAAATAAGCATTTTGTCACATTTTTGACTTTCCTGCTGGGTAGAATAAGAATAAATTTTGACCCGATCGAGCATGTTGAGCTCTAGCTTGTTCCTTAACGTTTAGGCTAAGCGTTCGCAAAAATTCGCGAAGAACGAAAAATGATAGAGTTGATTATGAGTTGGATGCTAAACAAGGATTAGTTGGAAATCTTAAGAGCTCATGTATGTAATTTGTGGCTTTTTCTCCCATAAGCTTCTTAACCGGACTAATAATACGTGCTATTTTTGGAGATTAAACTTAAATCAACAAATTTTGAGATGTAGCAAAAATTTTAGTCTCAATTCAAGTTTATACTTAAATTTTAAAAAATTAAAAAATAAATAAATAAAATATAAAAAAATAATATATATATATATGAAAAATGATGAAAAATATAATAAATATAAACTGTGGTCTGATAAAAGTTTGTTGTATCTTGCCGGCTCACAACCGATGTTACAGCCTTCTAAAGAAAGCCCATAGTAAGAATAAAAATCCTAGACTGATAAAAGTTTGCTGCATCTTGCCGGCTCACAACCGATGTTGCAGCCTTCTAAAAGGTCGAGGGTTACAATTGCATCAATGTTATAATATTAAGTGTGAATTAATAAAAAGATCTCTTTTTGTTAAATTTAAATATGTTTTTGAACTTTGACTATTCTATTTTTTAAGCTATGTATAAACGGAAAACCTAAGAGTTTTTGAAACCTAAGGTCCGTGAGTCCCGATACTAGTCTCTGCGGGGTGTCAAAAGCCTGGTCACTTAGCCGCAAGGTTGGGATGTGCCGAGACGAAAGTCGCTACATGGGATGATCTCGCCTTTAAACTCATTATTCTCGGGTGGAACGTGAAACATAGAATTTTGCAAAACATTGATCCATGGTTGAAATTCAAAATAGTACATTCACCTAAGATATAATAATAGTCGGGAGTGAAAAGTTCACATGTTATAAATATGAGTAGTGTTAACATCTTAACTGATATTTAACTGTGATTTCATTTTAAGCTTGGTTTGGAGCGAGTAAAAAGTTAGGGACAATGAATTTATCCTTTTTTGAGGCATTCTCGGATCAAAATGCATCTTGTTCTGTGATCCCTAACGGTTATGAAAATAACGAAAGTCAAATTAGTTAGTTGCTAAAATATAAAAAAATGAGAAAAAAGAAAAATGCAAAAATATGTGTAAGAATAAGTGTATACATTTAAAAATGGTAAAAACGTGGCTTCTCTAAACTCTTGATTCTTTCAATCCCCTCGATGAACACTTAGCTACTTTTCGAGGTAATTAGTCGAGGGGGGTCGAGATTCTTAGTTTTCTAAGTGCTTACTCATAGCATTGCGTGAGGACACGACAATATCTTAGTATGGGGGATTTTGGTATGCGTTTAATTACACATATCTTTGACCACTAAAATCGGACTTAAATGACTAAAAAAGTACCAAAAATACATTGTATTTGTATGTTTTACATTTGTATTATGCAGGAAATGGATATCTAAGAAAATGACAAAAATTGAAGCCAAAATGACAAAACCGAACATGAGAACGGAAAGAGCATAAAGAGAAGTCGAAATCAAAGCCAAGTCAAAAAGTCAAAGTCAACAAAAGTCAAGTCAAAGTCAACCCCGGGATGAGGCATTGGAAAAAGCATCAAAAACCGAACCCGAAAACCTAAACTGCCAAAGTGGGCCCACCCGTACCCACCTAGTGGGCCCGAGAAAGCCCACTTATGTCTTTATAAGCTTAAAACATTCAAAAAGGCCCAAGTCCTTTTTATAACTATACCCGGCCCAACAACAAGCCCATCACCACTTTTATAACACCCCTGTTAACAATTCCACTCCCGTTACTCTTTATAACATCCCCGTTAGTCCTTTAAGGACTAACGGTGCAAAATCATCCCAAAATTTAAGGGCCAAATATGAAAGAAACAAGGACTGTCTTTGCAACACACTTATACACCTTGAGGGGCTTCTTTTGCCATTTCCTAAACTTCAAATGAACCCGGGAACACTGTACATCTTCTTCAGTTACCCTGTCTCCACTACCCGCCAAACTCACTCCAACACTATTCCCCTTTCTTTTCCACTTTGTCTACACACCCCACACCTTATCCCACCAATTGCCACCT
Organism: Tanacetum coccineum; assembly: GCA_026074375.1. Taxonomy (NCBI): domain Eukaryota; kingdom Viridiplantae; phylum Streptophyta; class Magnoliopsida; order Asterales; family Asteraceae; genus Tanacetum; species Tanacetum coccineum. The sequence continues at coordinate 7,762 of BQNB010187367.1, forward strand.
TGGCAATCCTTAGCTCCCCTATTTGTTAAACGAAAATGACAATAAATCAATGGCTTTAATCACACAACTTGGGCACTACTCATAATCAATGGCTAAAATGATCTTTTGGACTCTCTCACACAAGAAACACAGGCTTGAGCCCTCTCAGCAAAGAAGCACACCTCCTAGAATATTCTTAAGCTTAGTATAAATAGGTCTCATTTGTAAGCCATTGAGAGCATCTAAGTTTTATCTAAGTTTTTTAGTAGTTTTCAGCTTATATTTTAATGTTTTCTAGTTTATTGTAATCTTTTTTTAAGCCTTGTATTGTTTTATAAAGTTTAATGAAAAATTAAGTTTTTATGTTATAATCCTATTTCTAAGTTGAAGTTTATTATGTTTTAAAACTGTTTCACAAGCTCACAAAAGCTCTTTTTACAACTTTCTTAAGTTGTTAACTTAAGCATTGTAAGTTTTTCCATAACTTATAAAGCTTAAGTCCTATTTCACCAAAAATCACTCAAAAAGCTCAAATGGATGATAAGCTTACAATGGAAGAGCTTATGGGTTTTACTAGCTTGTTTCTAACAAGCTAGAGCTTGTAGAATAGCTCTAAGAGCACTTGTTTACCCTGTTTAAGCAAGGGCTTTTGTAAGTCTTCATTTTTTCATTTTTAGCTTATCTACTGTAGCATTGCTTATTTACTGCTTATTTGTTCTTATTTATTCTTACTACTGCTAATTTATGATGTTTATTACTTAAAATGCTTAGCTTGTAGTTTAAAAAATCTTTTGTGCAAGTTTTTCTTAAATCTGTCTTATATTAGCTTATAGAATTGTATAACTTGTTATGGCTTATTTGAGTGCTTAACTACTGTTGAAACATGCTTAGTACTGCTTACTATGTTTGTTGAACATCTGGTCTTTTCAAAATTTGGCTTAAATCAGCTTATACAAGTTAAAATTTTGCAAATCAGTTAGTAAAGGGGTGTTTGGTTTAACCTGTTTAATGGGTCATAATGGGTCAAAAATGCACTTTGACTCTTGAGTTAGTTTAGCTTAGCTTATATTAGTCCTAAAAGTCAGGTTGTTTAAGTGTTTAAGTATTAAATCTCATTTTTAGGTTTTTAAGAAATTATGGTTTGAAACTGTGAGGTTTAAGCTCATTGCATTTGCTTATTTGATTGTGATCTTGCTTATTGTCATTTTGTGAAGTTTTTGTGTTCATGAATGAGTTAAAACAGGTTAGAAACCATAAGAAATAGGCCTGCATTTGTAGTTTGCATTTTGCCAAAACTGTCAAAAAAATTGCTAAGTAATGAAAAATTTGAGAAGTTGCTTTTTCAATTGCTTATTAGTGCTTATTGTGAATTTTAAAATGATTTTTGATTGTTGATTCTTGTTCTTTGAGGTCTAACCTTAATATGTTTGTAGGTTAAAAGTCCATAAGGATCTGTTTGTTTATTGGTGTTTTGTTAAGACTACAAAAAGTTGCAAAAATTTGTCTAAGTGTTGAATCAGTGTGAGATACCTTTTTCATGAAGCTTTTTAAGTGCTTATTTGAATTTCAAAATGCTTTTGCATTGTTTCTTATTGTAGCTTTTTGGCCATTCTTATTAGTGGTATAAGCCACTAAGCCATAAGGATCCTTTTGCTAGCTTATTTTTAAGCTAGAAAAGTCCCTCTTGGCCTTTTGGCTTAACAGTTTTGGCCAAAAAGCTATTTGCTTATTTAGGCTTATTAGCTTATTGCTTTTGCTTATTCTAGGTTTAGTTTAGCTTATTATTTAGATTAAGCCCATTTTAGCTTATTCTTTTTAGTTTAGAGCTTATTTGATCTTATTTGCTTATTAGCTTAAAACTTCTAAGTTTTATAGTTTTTTTATCAAACTGTCATTCTAGCTTATTGTAGTTGCTTATTTTTGTTCCTAAGTGCTTTTTAGATATGCCATTTTATCTGTCTTAGCTTATTTTAAGTTTTCATTAGCTTATTAGTGCTTAATTTGCCAAACAGTTAGCATATTATGGCTTAGTAGTGTTTAGCTTATTCTGTCACTTTTAACAGCTTTTTTCGTGCTTATTTTTAGTTTATAAAAAAAGTTGTTTTGTAAAAGTTGCTTATTTTTAATCCCTCTAAAAAGTTGTAAAAAAAATGGCATGTAAAAAACATTTGGGAATTGGGGGAAGTCAAGGGTGAGCAGGACTCGAACCCGAGACCTCACCCCTATTCGACCAAACGTTTTATACACACCACACGCACTACCAACTCGCCCTTGGGACTTTTTCAGTTTAAGTTTGCAAAATTTATTCTTTATAGTAGTTTTAGGCTTTTTAGTTTATAAGCCATTTTTGGCTTATTTCACTGCTTATTTGATAAGCTGTTTTCACAAGCTTATTTTTATTAGATCCCTCATTGTTCAAGCTACTTTTGCTATTTTTTCAGAATTTTTATAAATAGTTTAGTATTTTTAAACATTTAATTTCATTAAAATCGTTTTTAATTCATAAAAAATTATAAAAAAGTCAAAAAAATATAATTCTTTTTTAGAAAATTTTCTTTTAACATTTAGAACTTAGGAAAATTAGATTTGCTTTCATAGGGTTAAAATTGCAAATTTTGGTTTTTTAAAGAACGGGATTTAATCTCGTTCATGTTTTTAGTGTTTTTAAGCTTAAATCTTTTCCGTTTTTGGTCTAGTTTTCTTTGTTCTAGCTTTTTAGTCAATTAAGACTTATAAAAACCAAAAAGATCATTTTAGGACTTAATTTCGATAATTTATGGTTTTTAGGTCCCGTTTAGAATTCCCGTTTTGCGTTTTTAGTTAAAATTTGTCTTACCTTAAGTGTTTTTAAGTTTTTGCCTTCATTTTCTCGTAGTTTTAGATAACCAATCATAATCTTGTCCCATTCAAGCATCGATTCTCAAAACGCCTCTCGACTTTCAATTGCATTCCTCGTTGGGGATAACGACCCGGGAATCATACTTCCGGATTACTATAATTGTGATTTTTTTATTCTTACCTTATAATTATATATTTATATTTATATTTATATATATATATATACTTTAAAAGGTGTGATCAGAATTAATCAGTTTTTGGCGCCGCTGCCGGGGAGGATTACTTACGATTGTTGAAGCCGTTTGAAAATTTTTGTTTGAAGATCCTTCCGTGTGAAGTTAATTTGCATATTTTCATATAAAAAAATACAAAAAAAGATTTTTTTTCTTTTATTATTTAGTATATATATATAAAAAAACATTATCCATAAAAAGAAATAAAAAAAATTACCAAGTTGGTAAAAGAACACCAACATATAATACTTTCAACTGAAGTATTATCCATTAATAAATTCCCGAACCAAAGATCAAAAACTTACCTTTTGTGTCTCTCGCGAAGTACGGCTCACCTTTTAAAGTTAAACAAACTCCTTTGTGCGTTTTTCTTCGAAGAGTTACCGAGAAGCAAGTTGATTATTAGGTTTAAGTGTATTATCTCATTGTCCGTCATTAAAATTTATTGTGAATACATTGTTGAAAAACCAAAAAAAAAATTAAAAAAAGAGAAAAAAATAGTATAAATTTTCTTTTTATATTTTAGTGCATGCGCACTCGTTCTCAATCCCGTAATCTTAACCGTCCACAACAACAAGTCAACCCGACTTTTGTTGAACCATTCAATCTTGTGGAACCAATTGAAAATCAAGCTCCGCCCGTAGTTACGATGGACAATAATCGTACTATGGCTCAATTGCTCGAAGCACCCACCGTGGGTTACAAGGATGCCATTGTTGTTCCCGATATCACCGATCAAGAATGACTCACACCTTTAAAATATATAATATATAAATATACTTATAAATATATAAAAAGGAGGGTAAGAATCAAAAAATCTCAATTATAGTAATCCGGGAGTATGATTCCCGGGTCGTTTTCACAACGAGGAATGCAATTGAAAGCCGAGAGTCGTTTTGAGAATTGATGCTTAAATGGAACAATATTGTGATTGGTTTTCTATAACTACGATAAATTAAATGCAATTTACACTAAAAACAATTAAGGCAATACCAATTTATACTAAGAATACAAACGGAAAATCCTAAAAACGAGCTAAATTATCAACAATATCAAAATTTAACCCTACACAAGAAATTTTTGCATGTAAACCTTAAAAATGACAAAAGAACATTTTCTTAAAAGGATTTATATTTTTTTGGCTTTTTTATATATTTTTTTAATTAAAAACTAATTTAATCTATTTAAAATTAAAAAATAGCAAATTAAATCCTAAAAATTCCAAAAAATGATTT
>BQNB010187369.1:0-12046 GCA_026074375.1 Tanacetum coccineum
TTAGCTTTGGACTTCTCTGATGTGCTATGTGAAGTTTACGTGCAATATGATACCATCTTTCAAGACTTTATTATCATTCATACTCGTTGTCTTTTGAAAAATTAATGATGCTTCCGCATCGTTTAATTTTATTTGAAATCTTGTAAGATTTATCCCTTTTTAATAAATGCAACGAGTTATGATTTTCAAAACGTCCATTAGTGGTCGTTCCCTTGATCTTGTATGATGAATATTATGACGTCACGCCCTCGGATACGTATTCCGTCCAGGCCCCGTTTGGGGGTGTGACAGTTTAAACAATTGGGACCACATAATTCCTTATCCAAACACCCCTCAAACGAACAAAAATATTAAACCCTAATTCAAAATCATCAAATTTCGGCAATTGGAAGCATAAAACACAAAGATCAACAACAAATCATCATTACTAAACAACAATTGTAAGTGATTTCATTTTATTTTCTTCTTAATTTTGAGTCTAGGGTTTCGATTTTGCACTAAATCAAATAATTCAAGGTTTTCACTTTTTCTTGCATTCTATGCATGGTTTAGACTAGATTATAGTAATGTATAACTATATTGCTTCTCGTAGATACTAGCTTTGCATAATTGACTAGATTAGTGAAAATCAAATTTTAGCCAAACCTCAAATTATGCTTTTCAATCAAAATTCTCATGACTAGGAGTTTTCAAAACCATTGTTGCTTAACTTCATTGCTAATACAACGTAAAAACATTTTCATCATGCATTTAGTCTCATGAATATTCATACAAAGTGCATAATTCATATGCATTTTCGTTTCATTCGACACGAGAAATATCAAACTTAGGAGTGCCTTAAGGTTTGCTTAACACTAGTACTACTATTTTTTACTTGAGTCAAGAAAATTGCATCTCCACATTGTTTGCATATAGGCATACACTTAGCTTTGGCACACGTTTTCATTATATTTTCACCATTTTCTTATGGAAATCACTAAACATTGCTAGGTGTAATCATGTCGTTATCCATTCAAGATGACTACAAAAAAAACTAAAGTCTATAAACCAAGAATTCACCGTTCAAAAGAAATGGATCCAGATATTCAAAAAATGTACTCTACCCTAGAAGATCATCTCTTTCATGAAAGACGTTATGTTACACCTTCTTTTATTGAGGCAAACAATATGCTTCCTCCTTTTCAAGAATTAGGTCTTGAATCCTTTCTAAAACTTAATGAACCTATCTGTCCCAGATTCGTGATAGAATTCTACCATAGTCTTGAATTCAAGAGAAGTAGGGATAACTATCCTTAGATTGAATTCAAGCTTGGTGTTTTCACCTTTTAATTAAGTCTTTCCTAACTCTCAAGGATCTTTAAGACTCCATCTGGAGGCTCTATCTTTTACACCAATGATTGGTCCTTAGACTCTCTCGACAATTATTTCAATAACTGCTTCTTTGGTCATGATCTTGAGCATGTTAAACAAACCATCACTATTCTAAGAACCACTAGACGTCAACTTCAAAGAGATCCAAACACACTTTTCCATGATGACCTTCGTTTGGAGGTAAGAGGATGGGAACTCTTCATTCGAGAGAATATGTTTAGCCTCCTAGGAAATAGGGACCATGTAAACGCATGTATTGCATACATGCTTTACTACCTCAAAATCAAGAAGAAGTTTAATCTTACTGCTATGATTCTTCTTTGAATGGAGGATTTCAAGAAAACTAGCTATGGCCCTATGTCATGTGCAATGCTCTTGACAAGACTCTTTAAACACATCCTTTCAACAAACCCTCAATCCATTGTTCCATTTGATAGATTCATGTATCACGAGCGTGTCATGATTTCCCTGGACATCTCAAGGAAAACTATCAAGGACAAGGGAAAAAGAGCGGCTCCTTCCTCATCTTCTTCCTCCTCCTCATCTAATGAAGATGAAGATCCATCTTCCTTACAATTCTATGAAGAGTTATCAGATGACGAGGAACCGACTAATGCTCAAAAGGAGAAAAGAGGAATGTTTAAATGCTTGAACCACTATTTCATCACAATAACCAAGTAATTGAAGAAATTTCAGTGATTGAAATTATGAATCTTATGTTTAATGAAAACTTGGTACTTGATGTTTTATGCACATTATGTGCTTGGATTTGTAGAATTCTAAATTTGTAAGATTATTAAACTATGTATGTTGGATTTCTTATGCTATTTGATGCCATGCTTAGATGATTACATGCTATGTTATTTAGGTTTTGGCAGCCAAAATCTGGTTCTGGCCATTTTTCAGGCCCTCATGGATCCACGGATCTACATAATCCGAGATCCATACATTGTTTTGGTGGATCCATGTCTCTACAGGCCAAGCATTAAAATTTGAATTTTCTTGCTTTTTAACTTTTACCACTTTATCTTATAATCATGCTATATGATCCTATGTGAGATTTTAAATCTTAGGATATATCACAACTTCCATATAATCCAAGAACCATTATATAAAACACTTCACCTCTTCCACCATATAATCATCACCCTCAACCTCAAATTTCTTCACACTTCTTGCAATTTTCATTCATACACCTCACTAGTTCATCACCATGACTAGTTCATCCAAAACAAACTCACCCAACTACAAGAGAAAAACCTTACATTGGGTGGTCAAATCACCTACCTATGTCAACCTTACATCCTCTAGTGAGGAACACCAAAATGAAAGTACACCATCACCATCTCCAAGAGGGAAATCTCTTTCACCACCACATGCACCATCAAAATCCACCTCTAGTAGGAGTACCTATCAAACCACTTCTTCATCTCGAAGTGAGTCTCCAACACCAAAGCTAAGGTTGTCATTTCAATGAAGCTTGAACCTCAAGAACTTCCTCTCTACCAAACACCACCTCATGATACTCATGTCTCAACCGTGGACAATTAGCCACCGGGCCCTTCAAATCCTTCGACACCACTACGTGTTTCACACCCACCTCCTGGATTTCAGCATCCGCCACCACCTTGTTTCTCACATACACCACCTGGATTTAAACATCCACAACCTTCACCTCCATTGTTTGTTAACATCAACAATGCACCTCAACTAGAAAACCATCAAACCCAAGGGCGAAACACAAAAGTTGCTCGGAATGATGTTTTACTTTGCCGCGAGGCTCGCTAGATTTAAAATCGAGTAATAACGGGTCAAAACCCAAGGGCAAAGTCTGCGTTTTTATTAAAAATGTCAAGGTTCCTGCAGAAACTTGCAGGGGGGCATTTTGGTCACTTTCTGTCGAGTTTCGGGTCTCGGCTAAAGCTAAAAAGTTGTCCGGAAAGTCGTTTTATATAAAATATCTTCTTTGTCTGAGCCGTAAAAATGTGATATAGCGGGTCGTTTGCAGCGGATCAGATTTAGTAACATGTATATGTGTGAAATGTGTATAAAAAGTCAATTCAATTAATAATCTAACGTTGACTTTTAAAAGTCAACGGGTTAATACTAAACCCGTCGGGGATAATAAAAGTAACTAAACACTATTATTACTACGAATGAGATATTCTAAANTGTACAAGATAGATAATACCTGAACAAAAGACCTATACTGGGTAGCTAAACAAAACAAAAGATCTATACAGTCTGCTAGCTGGGAATAACCCATAATACTTAACAGGCTGCATAGCATAGCTACAACATAACCAAATCTAGGAACTGCTACTAGCCTCCCCTGGTGCATCAGGCTGTGCCAAACCTTTTCAGGGTCCAAGCTGCCTCTGAAGCTCGGCCATCTGAGTATGTAGTCCTTTCAGCAACTCTAATGCCTTATTCAACTGGACCTGCCTCCGGTAGTCTGCCTGTAGCATCTCTAAAGTCACAACCTGACTCTTACGGTCAGCTGCTTGCAACTGCGAAATCACTGCCTGCTGACCCAGCACTACAGAACGTAATGCCAAAATCTCTGAACGTGTCATATAGCTAACCTCTATGGAGCGTCCCTATGCCTCTCGGGAAACCAGAGCCTCCTGATCTAGTAGTCGTCCAGTCTCATAGTGGTACTGACTATCATCAACCAATGTCCCAACACGATGATATATCTGGGTCTGCCTGTCCTGAGTATCCTCTATTACAGCATAGATATCCTGCGTGTCCTGCTCCTGGACTGCAGTAAGCTTTGTCACCCTAGTATTGACCCCTCCAAAGGTCATCGGTGCTACCTCCTCAACAGCCTCTCTCGGGTCTACCCAAACATCTCTAATACCATAGCCGACCTCCTCGGCTCTCCGTCGTCTGATCTCGGTATCCATAGTACCGACAAACCCATAGTCTGCCCTACGACCTCCAACCGGTCTAGTGGCAGCTACAGCTAAACTCTCTCTAATCTCGTACCTAGGACCAAGGTCAATACCCAACCTCTTCCGAGGTGGTAGTGTAATCTTGGGCCTGTCTGTCCTGTGGTCAGAAGATAGTAACTGCAAAAGTGGCGATGAAGTAGGTAGTGTTAATAGATGAGAGGTGGATGGTGTCTCGGCTCTCAGCCAGATCATAGCAGCCCGATAGCCCAAAGGGCGAATAGGACTAGCAGGTGGTGATGTTGGAAATGGGGGAGATGGTATATGTGGTAAAGGAGATGATAGTGGAGTAAGTGGTGATGGTGGAGGGGTGGTTAAGGTAAGAAGTCTCTCGACCTCTTCCCTAGGAGGAAGTGATATGGATGGCTCATCCCGGATAGATATCCTGGCGGTCATACGGTGTACAGGTGGGACAGAGTCGGTCGGAGCTGGGTGCTCCTCCTCCTCCTCCTCATCCTCGTCCTCGTCCTCATCATCATCATCATCATCATCCCTATCAGCAGGGTAATCTACTGGATCCTCCTCGAGATCCTCATCGTCCTCCTCCGGCTCCTACTCTAGATCAGACTCAGGAACATATCCTGGTGAATCTGCAGTGGGTGAGGCAGCAGCAGGTAGTGGCTGCTCCTCGGCCGGGAGTATCTCATCCTCCTGTGGTATGTTGTAGGATCCCGTTATCACTTCATAACATACAATCGATCACGAAATCGAACTAGAAATGAGAAAGAGAGGTGGTGGTGTAGAGAGAGAAAAAAGAGAGAGAGATGAGAGAAAAAGAGAAAAGATATTTATTAGAAATGAGAAAGAGATATTTTCTAAGTAGAAAATATCTATTTATACCCCTACACATTTAATGTGACGCGCGGGATATTTAACTAGGACTCGGCCTCGGGTTTTGCTTGGGATTAAACCCGAAACATATACAATATTAGATTAACTATCGAGCCCGATTCCCGATAATATTCTATTACAACATTAACTAATTAAAGACCGAAGCTCCATCGTAGAGTGACCGAACTTCCTTGTTCGACTCAATAAATTGAGGCTAACAATCTCCCCCGAAGTGAGGTCTTGAACACGGGAACGAGCTTCCTTTATTGACTCAATAAAATTGAGGCTAACAATCTCCCCCGAAGTGAGTTCATTGATGACACTCCTTCATGAGATCAGTGAGATTGCTTTTGTCGTTTAAGCTCGAGTGTTCTTGGTCTTTGTCTTCGTTGTAAGCTTGTTCCTTCATGCTTTGCGATCAGCTAAGCCATCTTACGATCTTGTGTCTTTGACCAACATGCTTATACTATTGCATTATCTTGAAAGCTTTATTTCAGAGTTTGCGGAAGTCTTTGTCTTTTGATCTACAAAGATTTCCAGCCCATAACAGATATACAAAATGTAATGCGACTAAATCTTTAATGCATGATTTCAAAATATAACCACCAATGTATCCTTCGCACCTCGTGCTTAATGACCTCCTGAAAAACATTGCATTTAAAACGTCAACATAAAGTTGGTGAATTTCATAGGTTCATGTAAATGTATATGCAGGACCGCAAGACTTTCCCCTTTATAATGCAACAGATGCAGACATCACAAAATGTAATTACGTTTTGCCTAAGTAGCGATAACCCACTATGCCCATGAATCATGAACTATCCATTACTAGAATGCGAGCGCGAATGATTATAGATAGATCTATTTGGGATTGACCTCCCCTTTCGGGTGGCTAGCTATCACTGGAAACGAACGTATATCATGTCGGATTTTGGATGTTACGGGTTGAACATCATCATGGGCAATGTAGGCAATATTTATATATTGTATTCATTTATGTTTTATAAAGTATTTAGCGTCGTAAACTCGTAACTAGCGTATCTTCTTCGTTATAAATCGGTTTTTCAAGTTCTTTACATGCCCACGATCCTTGGGACATGTAGTATCTTATAAAATCATAAAAACATATGTGTTAAATTCGGACTTCAAACAGAACCTTTTGAATATTTTGCAATAATGTGTTTAAAACTTGTTTTTACAACTTTTTAGCTTAACCACTTTGTTACAAGTCCATTACAATACTTATTATCTTATGTCTTACATATAATAAGTCCATTAGTTCATATTTTATCCATGGTTCAAGACAACAAGTCCTCTAACCTCACTTTTAATCACAACTTTATAAAAGAAACCCTAATTTGTACATATTCATTTTTATACTTAACCAAGTGTGTACAAGAGTTATAATTCCATTTTAACATCATAATAGCATCCATATAACATGTAAATAAGTTCACAAAACATTGATCATAAGTAAAAATCCCTTTCACATATTCAAAAGTATCCTAAATGGTGATTTAGCTAAATAGAGCATATGAACACATAAAATCTTAGTTATGAAATGATTAAGCTTTTAAATAACCTTGTGTGGATGAGTAGAGAAAAGAATAACAATCACACCCTTGTGATTAACAACCTTGGCTTGAAAATATAAGGTGAAAACCCTAATTTCAACCAAAACCCTAATCTTGCAATATCTTGTTAAAACCTCTTCAAAGCTTAACCAACCCTTCAATTCTTCTTAGAATACCTTAAATATGATGTGAGAATGCTTGTATGATGATAGAAAATCAAGCTATGGATTGAGTATTTTATGAGTTTTGAGCCGTGGGTTAGCAAGAGAGACAAAGAGATTGATTTTTGTGATTTTCTTGTAAAGAAATGTCTTGTGTGAGTTTCTATGACCCTTGCATGCCTATTTATACTACTTGGTAGATATTATGAGATATTATGGGTGTCTAGTTTAAAGCCATGCAAGGTGGAACGGGACTAGAAGACTTAGGAGGAAGGTTGGAGCTTATCTTGGATAAGACTTGGCTAGTCATGGTTCAAGTGGATGCAAGATGCATGTATGAAGATATTTGTGAAGCTTCTTGGTCTTATCTAGGCTTAGTATACATACATATACACGTTCATATGCTAGGAGGGGGGTTAGAAAATATCTTTGATCTTTATTTGTGTAACATGTAATTATTTGAGATAAAAGTAGTATAGATTAAATACAATGTAAAAACTTGTACATTGTAGGGTTTGGATTGATTCCTTTCATAAGAATATGAATAAGTGATAAATACTTGAAGTTTTTAAACTAAAATTTAGAGTATTGGGTAAAAATTTTGGTATTTGATTGAAGCGTATATAAGTTAACGTTTTTTTCGGGAAGGCTAAACTACTTTATCGTGGAAACGTAACCACCTTAATGTAACCAATAAAAAATAAATGTGCAATGTTAATAATTATCCTCTAAATAATCATATAACACTTTCTTGATGTAAACATTTAATCGTTTAATACCCGTTTACATTGAATGGTCATTTTTAGTTTACGGGATTTCACTTAACGGTTATGATTTAAAGCAAACGCGTAAAACCCTAAAAAAAAAAGTGATACATAATGTCGTACAATGAACCTAAAACACGAGGGTGTCAAATCGTGTATTAAGTACTGCTAGGTATAAAGCTATACAACAGTTAGTTTTTGTGTGTTTGTCAGGCTTAGTATTAAATCAGTTTGTACTGCTAGCATTATGGTCTAAAGTTAATACTGTTATTGAAGCAGTTTCAACTGCTAGTTGTGCTCGATATTGGACAACACACACAGATTGGATCACGGATTGAACACGATGCTTCATTTAAGGGGAAGCTAACTGATTGATTTTGGTTTAAAAGTTTAAAGGCTCGTATTCATTGCAATAGTTGATTATGAAGAATATTGTTTATTACTTATTTGAAGTTGAAGTGGAGTTTTTTGGATGCGTGTTCTTATCATATCTTAAAGTGGGTGTTACACTTTGAAGGTAACTTGTTCGTGCTTTTTCAATATTGTGACGAAGACTTGTCAAAATCTAGCAAAGGTGTGTGATTTCTCTTATGGTGCTCAATGCGTACATTTGCTATCACTTAGTGTGTGTCTCATAGAAGATGAGGATTTTTGTTAAGAGGTTGCGATCTACTTATATTTCATGGATTTATTTATAAGTTTGGAGTCACGTGGATAGTACAAGATATAAGACACAAGTTTGGATTGTTCTACTTCAGCATCAAGTTCGTTATACTTAGTTTTCTATATCAGTGATCATTACATAAAGCCTACAGAATTAAAGATTCAAGAAATGGTTAACATATGGGTTTCAGGGGAAGCTTATTGTTAAAATGTTTAACCATTTACATGTGGCATTAAGGTGAAGGTTTTTACTACTGCTGGTCATTATCACTACTACTAGTGTGAGTTTCTAGACTCAAAGTTCATTTTTCCTTTGATGTTGCTAATTGTTGGTAATTTAAGGAGTTAGAAGGCTTGGATTAGAAGTATGATATTGGTTTGTAGTGGTCAAGATCAAAGTTGCTTATATTCACAAGTCCCCTATTAAATTATGACAAAAGGGGAAGAAGATGTTAAGAGGTACAATTAGCAACTTGTAGATCCTTGGTGTGGCATGGTACAAAGGGAAATCTACTTAAGGGGAAGTTTGTTTCATTCAGGGAGATGATTACATCTCAACTTCAGGGGAAGCCTTTGGCTTTATGATGAAGTTCGTACACGACTTTGTTTGTTTTGTCATCATCAAATAGGGGAAGATTGTTGGGATTCTAGATTTGATGAGACAAAATAAATAAAAGAATGAAACATAAGGACTAAATCTAGCATATTGGAATTCTACAAGCTAGTGGAGAATTATGGAAGATTTGGTCAAAGATATCAAAAGATGAAGATCTCCTTAAGAAGATAAAGATAACAGAAGATATTTCTTAATGTTTAAAAGATTTACTTGTTTATATCTTTATGTTAATTTCCTTTTGTTATCCCAAAAGCTTAATCCATTTCACAACATAAGCTATACCAATAAGCAAAATAGTAGAAAAAAGATAAGAAAAGTTGGAAGATTTATTAGAGAGAAACTAGAGAGGTGGAAGATTACACACACACACAAACTATGCAAATGGTAACCAACACCCTCTCCATGTGTGGAGAGGGTCCTTTTATACCCAATGCCAAGTAGTAGGCGAATGGGCTTTCTACTTGGGCCGGGCTTGGCATATCTTGGGCTTTGAGCCCCCCTTCGCCCCAAACACAGACAATTTAGATTCAAACCAAGCCCGATGTACCGACAAAGCCTATTACAATACAAGACCTAGTTTGACTTTCTTAGACCGATAACATTCTTGTTTGGCTTAATATAATTAAGGCTAACAATCTCCCCCAATGTTGAGGTCTCTTTCTTCAAACTCCTCCGTACCACCGATGACGTTGAAGATATGACTTTTGACGTTTATGCTTTGCCTTGTTTTGGTCTTGTCTTGTTTGTAATGGCTTTGGTTCATTCCATGCTATTGTTGATCTTGATCATGAGAGCCTTTATCATTTGACTTTGAGCTCTTGAGATCGTTTATCTTGCACATCTCCTTGAACTTAATCATCTTGATTTGGAACTTTTCTTGAGCAACTTGTGCTCTTGACCAACCATGCTCCTACTTGTTACATTCTTGTTTGACATTATATGATAATAAATCTAACATCTCCACCAATGAATGATTCATTATTGAACTTTTGAGGCTCTTTGATGATGGGGAAGATTAGAATCAACTATCTTGACGTTGAATGATTGACTTTGAAAGCTTGAGTATGAGCATGTGGTTTATGAATCCGACTTCGCTGGAATGAGGCTGCAACACCGTCGTCTAAACCTGAAATAAGACAGTTAGCAATAAAAGATGAATATGGCTTTGTCATTCATCTTGACTTTGGTTGCTTTAACCTCCGGTTTCCCGTTTTATAGTATAAATACTATACCTGTGATCAGGTAGATTCAAAGAATCTCCTTGACAGGGTTTCCAGCTCAAAGCGTAGGATCTTCTAACACAGATGTATTAGATTCACCATGCTTGCTAGTTCTCATTACCGGAACGTCTCAAAGCAGACAACACGGTAAGAGTGAATCAGATAGTTACTATCTTTCTGATTAAGTCATCAATTCATTTACTGGACCAAAATTGATATCCAGTTATCACAAGCTCGATTCATATAGAATCTTGCAAGTCACCTACCAAGAGCTTGTTTGATGTTGGCTCAAGCAGGATTTCCATCTTCACTGTGAATACTTAAGTATCACTCGGATGTTCTGGCAAGATCTCAAGGATAATGCGTAGGACTCTTTGTTACAACTTATGAACTTTATGGTGTTCAACAAGTGTATTTTGACATTGTGTCCTAATGAGATTTATAATTTGATCTCTTCTAGCTCTAGACTCGATTTGTGCACTTTGGTTTTTAGTACTCGGAGGCTGGAGCAGACTACCATTTATTTAATATCAACAATCTCGGAGTGAGATGTCAATAGATAACGTGTGTATCTCTGTGAAAAATAAGACACGTTTCTTTTGAAGGAAACTCAAATTACTGGGAAGGGTTGTGCATTGCATCACTGGGTCCATGATGTCGTCTTCAATATCAACAATCATCATTGTGATTTTGATAGATTATGTATTGACCCGGTTTCTGCCTAAGTTGTTTGGAGGGCTGCTTTGTTTTCACCCTTTATCCATACATTTCTTTTTATTCTTCAACCCCTTCAATGCTTACCAAGACGTCATTACTAACACCTTGTTGTGATTGTTCCAGTGTTAGCTCAATCTTAGTCGGCATTTTTCCCTTATACACATTCTTCTCCAATCATACCTAAGGACTGCTATTTCTAACTATGGAGTGTCCTTGGGTAGATCCCTCCGGTTCTGGTTGGATCGTAGGACTTATACCTAACCTAACCACCTTATGACTTCAGAATCGTCGTGAAATTAATAGGTTGTTGGGTATGATGTGCCATATTTTTCTTTGTATATAGCAAACAATGATCCCATATCCTTCTCAACCTTTTGAACAAATTTTTTACATAATTCGTCGGGGGTTAAAAAATCAAATGCCGTCTCTTGACTATCTTCCTCATCTTGCTCCATTGGCATACAACCATTTTCTATCAAATGCTTAAACCCATAGCCAATTATTTCCGACTTCATCGTGGGATCTAAAATAACGGCAAAGTACATATAATGGTTGATTTTTTTGTAATCACCCCAATATTTGTCATACTTTTTTCTCATGTCTACAATCATGTCCTTAAAAGTCGCATTTGCTTGCCACTCACGAAGATGCTTATCAATATCAAGTACCTCTCCAAACCACAAATGAGCAACGGGACTTGATACGTTTGACACAAGTTTCGGTGTTCCCTTAAATTTCTCCAAAAATTGAACTACTTTTCTACAAACCTCAAAATCCGCCCGCTTAGGTGTTTCCTCAAGGTCTCGAGCAAAAGAAGAGTTCTTAAAATCATAATCCAAAAAAGCATCTTTTAACTCAATGGCGGTTTTCAACATATCATGTGTTGAATTCCATCGGGTAGGGCATTCGGAAACCAAAAACTTCTTTGAATCGGTAGCATATTCAACACTTTCTTTGAAGTTAGTAACTCTTTGGCTCGAATGTTTTATGTATTTCACGGCCAAGGCTATGGTATCTACTTGCTTTTGGTATGTTTTTAAACCAACTTGGACAATTAGGTTTAAAATATGAGCCATACATCTTATGTGAAAATGTTTACCGTTATCATACTTAGTTGGTAAATTCTCTACCAAGTATTCGAGAGCTTTGTCATTTGAAGCAATGTTATCAACCGT